>PVIU01022583.1:0-29064 GCA_004026605.1 Ondatra zibethicus
GTTAACACAGCACTCACTCAGTTAACACAGCACTCACTGGGTTAACACAGTACTCACTCACTCAGTTAACACAGCACTCACTGGGTTAACACAGTACTCACTCACTCAGTTAACACAGCACTCACTCAGTTAACACAGCACTCACTCACTCAGTTAACACAATGCTCACTCAGTTAACACAGCACTCACTCAGTTAACACAGCACTCGCTCAGTTAACACAGTAGTCAAAGTTACAGACAGAGCAGTTGGGCCTGACAGAGCTTTAAGGAAGCCATACTGGAGAGGGAGAAGAGAAATAATCTCAGTTCCCAGATGATGGATCTTTGTAAGAGGAAAAACCTAAGACTTCCTAAAAAAAAAAAATGTTATTAAGACTAATACAAATTCTGCCAAAAAACAATGAAACAAGCAAACAAACAAAAACAATAAATTCGGTCAAGTTGCAGGATACAAAATAAACACACAGAAAACGTAGCAGCTGGTGCTGTGGCACATCCGTAATCCAGCACTGGGCAGTTAGAGGAGGGAACGGTGCTAGTTCCTGCTGGTCCAGGCTATGTACAGAAACCCTGTCTCAAGAAACAAAGTTAGTCATTTATGTACACACTAGCAATTAACATTCTGAATAGGGAAATCAAGAAAAATATAATTATACAAACATACTTAGATATAGACAGAAAGACAGTTTTTGAGATAGGAACCTGCTAGGTTGGCTTTGAAATGGCAACCCTCCTGCCTCACTCTCCCAAGTGCTAGGATTACAGACGTATGCAACCACACCACTTCAGAATACCAGAATTAACTGAACAAAGACTCACAAGACTTGTACATGAATACCCCATATTCAAGAACCCAAGAAAAGATGCTAAACTGGCCACATAAAGCCATCTATAGGTCCAATGTAACCCCCACCAAAAACTCAATGGTATTTTTTCACAAAAATAGAAGAAAATCCTTAAATGTAATCTCAGATAACCCTCAGGATGGGGTAAAACCGGAATACTCATGCACAACAGTGAAATGTAAAACTGTCCTGTAGGCACCATGAAAAACAAAATGGTGCACTCAAGAGAATAAAAACAGTCTTACCATCGGATCTACTGTTCTAGCTCGATTTCTGTGACTTGGATAAACGCGGCCAAAAGCAACTTGGGAAAGGATTTCTCTGACTTCCACTTCCACTGTCACACTCCCCCAGAGAGGGAAGCTGATCCGCAGAGGAAGACTGTCTGCCAACTTACTTCCAGACTCACCATGAGATAGATTCCTTATACAACCCAGGCCTACCTGCCATGGAAGGCACCGCCTACAGTGGGCTGGGCCTTCATGCTTCAATTGCCAATTAAGACAATGAAGCACAGATGTGCACATAGGCTGACCTGAGGGAGGTCGTCCTGGGTAAGTCAAGGAAACATCCATGTGATTAGCAGCCATATCCACAAACCCACATCTGGTGTATCAGAAGAACTGGAAGCAGTCTCAAAGAGGCATGCTGATAGTGGCTCTGTTCTCAGGTAGATTTGACCAGACATAAAAACATATGCCACATGTTAAAACATGGGTGGGTCTTATGGACCACCATGGTAAATGAAAGAAGCCAAGTCACACACAAATTAGTGTGACTCCACTAATTTGAAGCCATTAAACTCAGAAACAGCGGATAGAGTCAATGGGATGGGGTAGTAAGGGAGACAGAAAGAGAGTGAGAAGGTGGCAGTTGCCAAATGGGTGCAGACCGTGAGTTTAACAACATGGAAAAGTATTGGGATCTGTGTGCAGTAGTGCGCATCCAGCTGGCCCTCTGTTCCATATGCCTTAAAACAGTTAACCGATTTAAAAAAAAACAAGACCAAGAAAGGAAAACACCAAGCAAATGGGAGAAGTTAACTCATGTTTTGAAGTTTTGGACTTTAGTGATTGAGAGGGAAAAATTCTGTTTTTCTGGGCTGGTGAAAGCACAGCACTCCCAGGAGTAGGTGGACTGGAGAGAGGGCGTCTCAAGGTCCCTTCCAGACTCAGGATTTAATGCCTGTTTATTGAGAACCTCTTGGTGCGTGTGTTCTCTGTACTACATTGGAATGGAGTTTCCTGCGCGCCCTAAAAGCTTATGAGCTAAGGAGGCCAGAGAACAGGCAAGACATAAAAGCCTGTCAGAACACCACGACAGCCTTAATCAGACTGTCTTTGCTTTTCTCTGCTTATAAGTCACTGGCTTTAAATTTAATATAGTGTCACGTCTTTATTTTTCTTAAAGTTTTCTTAAAAGATCATATAAAGATTTTCTTCCATGGTAAGACTTTTATATTATATTTTTCTTAAAACGGAGTATGGTACATTTACCCTCCATCAGACAAGTGCGTATAACTCACCTTGCTTTATTAACAATACTGCCCGAGGCTTCTATGCCCCTAGCAATAAAAATGTGTTTTCAGACCCATCAAACCAATGAAATCTGAGTCTTCAGAGCACAAGATAATGAAAATCTCTAGGCCGGTGTCTTTTACTACTTTTAATCTGTTAACAGACCCCGAGTGTCTCAGACGAAAGGCATTCTGGTGTGAATCGCTGTCGTTAATAGCATTCCATACAGGTAAGTCTTGATTATTCCAATTTCTCACAAATTTGGACACTTTTACTGCCTGTAACATCTCTAGGGGAGAAAAAGGAAAGAGACCCATGCAATTGATTTCTCCAAACATACACAGAAATGTAGTATACGGACCAGCTAGCCAATCTTACAAATGCTGGATGTGGAACCTGGGGTTTCCAGCCACAATGTCCTCTAACCTAGAGGACAAGCTATCACCAAAAAGCCCTCTCCAAATGGACCGAGTGTTACTAACGGCCACCAGACCAAAGGCAGGATGCAGAGGCGCTTTTTAGAGATGTAGCTGCAGGAAGAGCATTCTAGGACTGGAGTACAAGTGGGTCACAGAGCACTTGCTCGGCATCTGCAAGACCTTGGGTCCATCCGCAGCACTTGAAAGGCACCAAACAAAAATAAATGTCATCCCATCTCCCCTCTTCTTCCTCAAAAGAGAAGGCTACAGTTCCCATGTGGAAGATGTCTGCCCTACGAAAGGGAAAAGAAACACTCTTTTATGGTCTCCACAGCTGAGAGAATTGTACACAAACAGATCCTGAGTCCAAACCTTCTTCCTTTAGCCTCCCATATAACCCAGTTATCCTTTCTGTCTCTCTGTTCAGCCTAACATAAATGCCTTTGGACTTTGCCATCCCTTTGTTCTTCATCCTCCTTCCTTCCTTTTCTTGTGAGCTGTTCCCTTGTCACACACTGCCGATAGGTGCTTTTCTCTTGCTAACCTGGCTTCTGTCCATTGACTTCTCAGGCCCAGTCAAAGTCCACCCCTCCCCTTCAAGAACAACATCCTTCTTAAGGACAAGTCAATTCCTTATTGCTTCTCAAAGAAATGGCCAGCCCTCCCACTCTTGGAAGAAAGTTAGTCACCTTTGGTTATGATATGCATGTAAAATGTCTCCCACAGGCTGGTGTGTTGACTCTTGGTCCCTAGCTGTTTGGGGCTCTTTGGGAAAGTTGTGGGAATTTCAGGACCTAGGTCCTAGCAAGAGTAAGGGAGCCACTGGGAATATACAGTTGGTTTTGGCTCACAGTCTGATGAGGCAGTCCGTTGTCGTAGAGAACTCAGGGCAGAAGGATCCACATTGCATCCACAATAAGGAAGCTCACTTTCCCTTTTCATTCAGTTCAGGACTCCAGCACATGGATAATGGTGCCCACCTTCAGGGTGAAGTCTCCCCTCCTTTGCTAAAGTGTTTCTTAAAACATACTCATCATCACCCAAGGTGTCACACAGTAATTCTAAATGCTGTCAAGTTTACTGTTAGGATTAATCATCGCGGGAGCATGTCTTTAAAGGTCCTACCTGGACTTCATCACTGCCTCCATTCCGCTTCCTCCATGAGGTGAACAAATCCTCTATCACCTGCTCCTGCCCTTGCTCAAGCATCCCGGGAAGGCCATTCACCCATGAGTTAAAAACATAGCGTTCCTCTGTAAGGGTACCCTCTCAGGTTTTGATAAAATTGACAAGAAAGCCAACTATCACGCCAGCTTTTTGAGAAACAGCATGTAGCTATCCAAAAGGATATGGACTAGGGACTTGTTTGAGAAAACCCAACATTGTGAATGAGTTTGCATGGCCTGATGTACCAAGAACTTGACCTTCACAACGTGTGGCTTGGGTGCACAGGGGGTGTGAGGGGGAAAAAGGGCAACCTCCAGGAGGTCAGGGTGTACAGTTAGAGATGTGTACTGTCTGGCTAGCAGGATGCTAGGGGATCTAGGAGCCCAGGATGCCCCTCCCTCTGCCTTCTCTTGCTGGGGCTCCCTCTGTAAACTCCACCGATGCTCATTGCCAGCTGGGGCTCAGCCAATCAAAAGCACCATCAAGAGGTTGGAAGTCGGGAGGAGAAGAGGAGCCAGGGTGTTTCTCTGTCTTCAGGGTGGCCTATCTGGGGAGCAGGCGGTGGCACCTGCTGTTGTGGAGCTGTGTTACTCCCTTGCTTGCTCCTCCAGCCAGTGGCTGTCTCACCATCCTGGGGCCTCCAGCGTCTTCAATACCGGGTGAAACTGGCCTGAGGGGGACATTTCATATTCAAGCCATAACAGGTTGTCCCTTGGGGAGAAGCTTTCATTATGTAGATGTGGCGGAAAGAGCTTGTAGAGGAGGGGATGGCACAAACAGAGAGATGGGTAAGGACATATGGCGTGGGCATCCATATGCAAACTGATCAGTTTCCCCTTCTTTGTCTAGATTATCCAGCCCCCTACAATGGCAGGAGAAAAGGCAAACTCATTCCACCTCCAAACATGCACGTCTTGTTGTCTCTGCCAGACAGACTTGGACGCACTCTTGGGTCCTCTCTCTGGGGAGTCTGTCTCTTTGTGCTTTGCCATGTGCACCTCTGCTTTTACAGAAACTTGGCTGCGTACCTAGGTCTTGTTTTTCCTGTCTTTTCAGTCTTTAAATCAACATAGAAAAATGATTCATTCTTTCAATACTGAATAACCTCACCATGGCAGCATCAATATTGCATGTGCTAATTTAAGATAAAAATAAAAAGAGAATGTGCCTGGTCTGCCAAATAATGTTACTATTTTGCGAGCACATAATTGTAACACTGCACTGTTTCTTATGGGGGTATTATTATGAAATACAGAGACTATTTCCAGACAATCAATATGAATGTAAGTCAGGACGGCCATTAGATGTGGTTACATAATAGTCCTAGATCTACAAACCCATGATGAGAAACCAGAACATCAACCCATGGATTGTACCTATTCATGTTTAAAATTTTTCAATTGTATTACTATTATTATTATATTTATTGTATATGTATGAGCAAGATCACATGCTGTGGTGTGCATGTGGAGGTCAGAGAATAACTTACGGGTGTTGGTCCCCTCCTTCTAACAAGTAGGTCCTTGGACCAAGCTCAGGTCATTCACCATACATGACAGTAAACACCTTTTACTAACTGAGCCATCTCTCTGGTTCTCAAGACACATCTGACTCTAAGCCTTAAAATCCTCTCGCTCTAGCTTAGTTTCTGTTGTGGTGATAAACCCATGACCAAAGGCAACTTGGAGAAGAAAGGATTTATTTTAGACTACAGGTTTCCAGCATCGAGGGAAACCAAGGCAGAAGACTGAAGCAGAGAGCATGGAACAATGCTCTTTACTCAAGTGCATATGGCCTAGCATTCAGCTACCTTTCTTACACAGCCCAGGTCCACCTGCCCAGGAATGGCACAATCCACAACAGGCTGGGTCCGCCTACATAGATTAGCAAACAAGAAAATGTCTCCACTGATGTATGCACAGGCCCAGCTGCTGGAGGGAATTTCTCCACTGAAGTTCATTCTTCCCAGGTATGTCAAGTTGACAGACCAAGACTGTGGAGTGTGTGAACTTCCGGCAGGGAAGAGGTCTCCCTGGGAGCAGGGCACTTCTACTTAAAACGGAGAGTAGCCTAGCACGTGAGCTGTACCTTCATGCCCATGTTTTGTTAGTTTTTATTTTTAAGACAAGATGTCATATTTCTAAGGCTGGCCTGGAACGTGCGAGGCAGTTGTAGGTGACCTGAAACTTCTGCTATTTCTGTCTTCACTTCTCTAGTGCTGGGATTTCAGGCATGTACCATCACTCCCAGTTCATGCATAACCCAAGGAAACCTGCATGGTAGGCAGACACTGTACCAATGGCTACATCCAAAGCCATCTGACTTCAGTTTTCAACGAGGACCTGGATTCTTTGGTGAGATTCCCCCCAAACTCTTCTAAGATGTACCTGTTTAGCTTTCGCAAAACATGTTAGAACTTGGCCTTGGCATCCCCATGCTCAAAGTGACTTACAGATTTCCCTCAGGAAGCAGCCTGCTTCAAGGAGGTGGTGTAAGTGTTACATCTCTGGAGGGAAAGGTATCCTGGCTGTCGGAAGCCAGGCAATACCTCCAGCTCAGAAGGGAAAGGTATCCTGGCTGTCGGAAGCTGGGCAATACCTACAGCTCAGAAGGGAAAGGTATCCTGGCTGTCGGAAGCTGGGCAATACCTACAGCTCAGAAGGGAAAGGTATCCTGGCTGTTGGAAGCCAGGCAGTATCTCCAGCTCTGTTCCGGTAGGGGAGCTGGTGTTTTCCTGCAGGAATGTAGCAGTTCTGCTCCTCTCCAGGCCAGCCCTTACTTCTTTGCTAAGGGCATTTCCCCACAGAGAGCCATTACTTTTCTGCTCCACTCTGCTAAGAGGGCTTCCTCCCGCAGAAATGTAGTAGTCTCCTCCCGCAGAAATGTAGTAGTCTGCTCCCGCTCCTTCGAAAGTTGTTACTTTTCTGCCTGGCTCCACTCCAACAAGGTTGTCACCAAGCTCTCATTCAAGAGACTCATGGGGGGGCGGGGGGATCCAGGAGATTGGCTGCCTCTGCCAGGATGAAAAAGGTCAACTCCCAACTGAACAGGTACAGGACCTTTATAGGGTTTCTTAGGGGTGGAGTTTTTCCAGGGTGGAGATTTTCAGGATGGAAATTGGTTGGATTTCAATCCCTGAGCTTGGACAAGCTCAGATATTGGCTGGATTTCATGCTCAGGGATTGGTTAATTGTCCTTCTCAGGGACTGGTTGGTTGCTGACTTGGTCAGGGACACAGTGTGTTTCCTTGTCTCTGGTTTCAGGGTGAAAGTATGTTTCTTTCACTGGTTATTTTTAACCTTTGGCTCTGGTTTGAGGATCAGGGTATGTTTCTTTGGCTGGTCCTTTTACCCTACAGGTGGAAGTCAACAATGCATTTATATTTTATCTGAACCACATTTTACAAATGTCTTCTTTCTTGCACTATTGTTTCTGGAAAAGAAAGTTATATTAAAATTGTTTTACTTTAAAGGGATTTGATGGCTGGGTGTTTAAGGCATTGGACTTAAAGATGCTTTAGTTTAAATACAGAATAGCATCTAAATCTCTGACTTATTTTGAAAAATTCTTAATTTTAATTCAAATGTATGGCTATACCTTCCAAAGTAAGGCAGTATTCAGAGACAGCTGCTCTGACCAGATACTTTAAGGAAATTTCAGATTATCTACATTTGAAAAAGTCCATATTTTTTTAAGATTTATTTTTGATTATGTATATGCATGTGTGTCTCTATGTGTGCATGTAAATGAAATGCTCATGGAAGTCAGATGTCAGATCCCCTGGAGGATTTACAGGCAGTTGTGAGCCATAGATGTGGGTGCTAGTCTCAAACTCAGGTTCTCTGAAGGACCAGTAAGCACTCTTAATGGATGACCCATCTCTCCAGTCTTGGACATTCCTCATTTATGACTTAAATCTGACCATAAGTACTCTTTGCACAATGTCTTAGTCACTGTTCTGTTGCCACAAAGAGACATCAGGACCAGGACAACTCTTACAAAAGAAAGCTGTTAATAGGGAGCTTGTTTATACTTGCAGAGGTTTAGCCCATTATCATCATGGTGTAGGGCATGCTGGAACACATGGCGCTGGAGCAGTAGCTGAGAGCTACATCCTGATCCACAGGCCAAGAGAGAGCAAGACTGGACCAGCCATGGGGTTTTGAAACCTCAAAGCCCACCCCCAGGACACATTTTCTCCAACAAGGCCACGTCTTCTAATCTTACTCAATAGTGCTACTCCCTAGTGACTAAGAATTCAAACACATGATTCTAGGGGGGCCATTTTTATCTAAACCATTTTTATTTGTAGAGTTAATAAGTTCAGTGGCATATGATATTTAAACTATAAATAGAAAGAAAGGCAGAGAAAGAGAGAGAGACAGAGGGAGAATTGTTTTAGACAATTGGTTTCACTCTGGGGGCCCAAATTTCTTCCACCTTCAAGACAGGCATCAAAGTGACTGCGCTTCCCACCATGGCCTCTTAATGAAGCCATTTATTTAATAATAAGTATTAAGTCATTCCAACCAAACACAACCAGGAGACCATTCTACAGTGGAATGAACATGGCTCCAGGCTGAGATTTCTTCACCCTGAACACCTCAGTTAGATATTCACTCAATTCCACAAGTCTCTAGAGAAGCAATAACCCAGAAGCACAGGGAGATCCAGGGAGGCGCTGGCTAATTTGCTATGGTAGATCTTTTTTGTTCTAATAGTGGTAGGGATTAAAACAAACACCTCATATATGTTATACAAGTGCTCTACCACTGAGTTATATGCCTGCTGTGGGACAATGGTCTTGTAACCTGTAAAGATTTGTGACTTGGACTGGCTTAATAAAATGCTGATTGGCCAATAGCCAGGCAGGAAGTATAGGTGGGGTGTCAGGGACCAGCCTCGATAAAAATGCCTCTTGCCAGGGCAGAGGCCTGGGGATTTAGAAATATAGTAAAGAATATGAAGATGCAAATAAAAATAATAAAATGGAGAAACATATTAAATAGTATCAGGAGGGAATTCCAGTGAGTACTGAAAATTCACCCATGTTTAATTTCTGACTGCTTAAAATACCCCTGACCCGAAAAGGTAGGGGTAAGACAAAAGACTGCATTAATACAAGGAGATACTGCATGATACAAGGAAATAAACATACCAACTGAAGGTCACAGGCTACATTCATAGTTAAACATTCTGTTGCTGGGACAAAACAAGTCATACACTAGCTTATACACTAGACCAAAGCGTTCTGTAGGCAAATCACTCCCTGGGTAGAATCCCAAGTTATCTCCATAAAGGGAACTGGATCTAAGTTGGATCCTTAGACTCTTGTTTGAGGTAGGAACAATCTACTTCTCTATTCCTGGAGTATAAGGTCTAGCTATTAGCCACACCTGTTGATAATAATCTTGAGAGAGCAAAACTCTCTGATCTACATCTAGGTGGGACCTTTGTTTGATGCAGAACCACAATAATCTTGAAAGGAACTAAAGGTAAATTCCAACTCTCTGACCTTTGGTCAACGTGGAAATAGGCTCACATTTCCAGGCCTCAACAGCAGGGCAACTATAACAGGAGAATTCTGGGAAGAGGAAAGGCTCAGTCTGCAGTCATCACCCAGATGCAGAGGAAGCAAGATGAGAACGCCTCACTGATAAAGGTATCAAGCCACATGGCTAACAAAGAGAATAATTACAGGTTAGTGTAAAATGTAAGAATTAGTTAATAAGAAAGCCTAAGCTAATAATAGGCCAACCAGTTTATAATTAATGTAGGCCCCTGTGTATTTCTTTGGGACTGTATGGCTATGGACCCGGGTGGGACAAAAACCTCTGTCAGCATATCCCCACTGAGGAAATGTTACTACCTATTAATTAAGCATAAATGTGCATCATTTTTCCATGACTATCAATACTGTGATCTACATTCAGTCAACATTTGCTGAATGTCACTAACAAAGACTGGCAGTGGGAGACCATGAGAAGATATGAAGAGTGTAGTACATTGTGCTGACATCCAGCGAGTCTTTGGCTGGTGTTAATGGTCTACAGATTTCTCTACTTCCATCCACCCTCCTTGGGCAGTAGTCACTGTCCAAGCCTCAACCATGATGGCCTCAGACCTCACAGGGAAGACCGTCCCAGGCTCTCTATCAGTCAATGCTCAGGGCTCATCTGACTTCCTCATGCCAGGGGGTACCTGTTGTTGACTGAGTCTTTCCTGGGTGCCCTCCTGTGGCTGCTTGTCGAACCTGCTGTCTTTGCAGGGTACCAGAGAAGTTAGTTCAACACTAACTCTCCCAATAAAAAGTCAAATAATAACTATCCCCCAAAAGATGTTTACTGTTGCCCCTTTTCCGCTCCTGGCTTCCCTTTCTTTTCTGCCTCTGTCCTTCCTCTTCATTAGCTCCTGTCCTACAGTCAGATCTCAGCTTAAACATCAGCTCCCATGTCCCAGTCTGGACACCTGTTACAGCTGAGTGCTCTTTCACACACTGCAGCCGCCTGTTTAGCCATTGTTTGTCCAACTCTCCACCTGGGCCAATGGTTCTCAGCCTTCCTAATTCAGTGACCCTTTAATACAGTTCCTCATGTTGTGGTGACCCCCAATCCTAAAATTATTTCATTGCTACTTAATAACTGTAAGTTTTGCTACTGTTGTCAATCATATAAATATGTGATATGTAGACTATCTGATTTAGAGCCCCTGAGAAAGGATTGTTTGACCCCCAAAGGGGTCATGATCCACAGGCTGAGAATAACAGAGCTAAGCTGTAGACCACAAGAGCAACAGAAAAGAGAAAGTTGGCACACACCAGGACTTGGGGTGGCAAAGTTAGGAAGACCATGAGTTCTGGGTTAACTTGGGACCTCTAACAAGACCCTGACACCAAATTAGAAATGAAAAATACATTTAAAAAAGGACTCGGTGTTTGTGGTCTGGAATGCAGCACCTGGGCCAGATCAGGGTGAATGCATAGTGGATACAGTGCTAGAGGCTCTGAGTTCCAACATAGCCAATCAGCCAACTCCACCCTCTATCAGAGGCAGGGGCCCTGTGGGTTCCTCCACATCATCTAGAGCTGGGCACAAGGATACAGCACATAAACCCCCACCATCAGTGGGGGTTAAAAGAAAGATGGAATGCCTTTGAGAGTTCCCTGAACATAAAAAAAGAAGAAAGACAGAAAAGAAAAAAAAAGAAAATGATCCTGGACCTAATGAACAATAGGAGCAGGGCAGAAACCCTTGTGCCATTGTTTCAGTGCCTTCGTCTTCTCCTCCAGCTGTGTCGTCAGTCATCTCCACCTCCATTTCAGCAGGTTCTGATTCTGAGTTGGCCACAATTTAATGAGAACATTGGATATTTCTGGAATCTTTTTTTTTTTTGCTTCATTTTTTTCCCACGGTATGTCTTACAATGGAGGTGAGTTTTCTGTTTCTCCTCCTTGTCTAAAACTCTGAGTAGGGCAGGACCAGTTTTCTACAAATTTCTTCAGGAGTTTAGTCAAGAACCTTCTGTTGAGGGTCCAGAGAGATGGTTCAATAGTCATGCACACTGACTGCTCTTCCAGGTTTGATTCCCAGGACCCACATGGAAGATCACAACTCTAATGGATCCGCCAGCACTATATGCATGTGATACAGCCATACATGCATACAGACAGACAGGCAAGCACACACATAAAACAAGAATAAGAATATTCTTTTTTAAAAAGTACCTTGACTGAGATAGACTATTAGTAAAAGAGCCTCATATACATCTAGCGAGAAGCAGGCACCAATGGTGTATGGAAAGTAGCAGTTTCTATAAATGCAAGGAGCTATTAAAGCCCTTCAAGTCAGGAAGCAGCTGAGAGATGGTTCTATGACTTGTTGTTTATGCAAGGAATTGAATTAAGGAGGTATCTTAGTGATGCTCACCATATTTCAGAGGGTCTAATAACTAACTAAAGAAGTCCTTTCAGTAGAAACTTGTGTACAGACTGAACCATGACATCAATGACTATTACAGAACAAGCTGGGAAAGTGCATGTATTAATGCTGCATCCAGTTCGTGAGCCAAGAGGAAAGAGAGCGCATTAGCCATGCCAACACTGCTGTGGCTACCACAGAAATCAGGAAGATAGTGAGTGTCTAGAGATCAAGTCATGACTGTGCTCCCAAGCTGGAAACCCCGACAAGGACAGAACAGCTGTGCCAGTATCAGGACGAAGTAACAAATGTTCTTGAATTTACATGTAGGGTAAACTTATGGACCATGTGACTGTCCTTAAGCTAACAGATAAGTGAACCAAAGTTAAATTATTTCCTGTTGCACTAAACTGTTTCTGTGGAAACAAACCAATGCCTGCCTAGACAATGCCACAAAATGGAGATATTTCTTCTAAGTGGCAGCTTTGAGATGTATATTTGTGTAACGTCGATAGATTATATTCTGATGTGGTAAAAATCCTTTCATACACTGTGAAAAATGTGCTTCTCTCATTGGTTTAATAAACTGGTCAATGGTGAGGCAAGAAGAGGTTAGGCAGGAAAGCCAAACTAAGAGAACTCTGGGAAGAAGGAGGGCAGAGTCACTAAAAGTCTTGGAGAGAAGAAAGATGAATGTGCCGTGTTAAAGAAAGGTACAGAGCCATGTGGTAACCCATAAAGAAATATGGGTTAATTTAAGTTGTATGAGTTAGTTAGTAACAAACCTAAGCTATCAGACAAGTATTTACAATTAATAATAAACCTCTATGTGTTTTCTTGGGAACTGGCTGGCAGAACAAAGAATCAGCCTGCAGTATTCTGATTATATAATTGGGTACAAATGTATCTAGTTTCATCATTTCAATGAGGGTCTCCCTTTTATTTTTTCTGAGTCATATCTTTTATCAAATTCTTTGCATACTATAAAATTATTAGCGGCAGGCATGGTGGCATATGCCTTTAATCCCAGCACTCAGGAGGCAGAAGCAGGTGAATCTGTGAGTTCCAGGCCAGCCTGGTCTACACAGGGAGTTCCAGGATAGCTAGGACTAATAGACAGACCTTACCTCAAAGTGTAAACAATAAAAAAGCATTAGAATATGTACTTATGTACTGTAATGCATTTGAGAGACGTGAGTGCTTAGGAAACACAAGGCTGCATGAAGGCATGTGCAGTGCTACTGTATGGCTGTTTGGTGTCTGGCTGACTTGTTTGGGGCAATATTCTCATCTATCCAGTGGTTACTGATGCTGTCTCTTCAGAGTGGTGGTAGCAAAATTCCTAGAATGTTTAAAAAATAAAAACAAAAAATCTTGTGCTTGTACCTTTTCCATACCAACTAAACCTTTGTAAAGCATTTCTGGTGCTTTCAAAGTTTTTGTTTTTAGGAGCAGTGTAGACTGCTTTAGTAGTTGCTATTTTTACTTAAAACAAGTACCAATTCTTTTCCATTTAAGTTGAATTTTTTTTCACTGAACAGTAACTGATGGGCCATTTTTAATTGGAAAATTGACATATGTGACAAACTTTATTTTGAAGAGATGTTGCCCTAGTCTTTTATCACAGATGGAAAAAAATAGACAAACATTTTTAAATTAACAAATTTAAAGTAAAGCACAGATAAATAGATGTATATAAATACATCAGGCTTTGTTTTGAATAGAATCTTTTTCCCCAGTCATGTTTGCACTATGTAGAATTGGCTGGTCTTAGGTAAACCAGGCTGCCTCTGCCTCCTGAGTGTCATGATTAAAGGTGAGCACCACCATGCCTGGGCCCAATCCTTAATGTAAAAAAATTGTGCTATAGCTTTCAAAGAAATACAAATAAGAATGATAATCTGTGGACTTAAAGTAGGTATGTAGAATGCTGGAGAGATGGCTCACAGGTTAAGAGTACTGGCTGCTATTCCAGAGGACCCTGGTTTGATGGTAGCTCACACTGCCTATAACTCTGGTTCCAGGGGATCTGATGCCCAATTCTGACCTCTGTTGGTACTAGACATGTGCAAGTGCACAGACATACATATAAGCAAACTTTCATACACATAAAAATAGTCAGAGGCCATGGTAATATACAGCAGGTATCAACAAGTGTTCAAATGTCAATCCACCAGAGAAATGATTCTCTGAAGGAGGAGAATCCCAAACAGGAAGGGTCTATTGGATCACGTACTCTGGAAACTGTAGCTCCTGTCTGTAATTTCACATTTGCTAAAGCAGCTATGTGTCAGTGGAGGCTTTTTGTCCCTCCTGGTCCTGTAGCTGTAGCTGAGTGTTAAAATAAACACTCAGAGGCTTAATATTAATTATAAATGTTTGGCCAATAGCTCAGGCTTATTACTAGGTAGCTCTTACATTTAAATTAACCCATTTCTATTAATCTGTGTATGGCCACATGGCCCATGACTTACCTGTGCTCTGGCATCAGCAAAGGCTGCTGGTACCTTTCCCACCATGCCCTTCTTTTCATGTCTCTCTGCTTGGATTTCCTGCCTGACTCTATCCTGCCTTGACATAGGCCAAAGAAATTTTATTTGTCAACCAATAAACACAACACATATTCACAGAGTACAGAAAGACACCCCACATCAGCTATGATGTCTCCCAACACCTGCACTGTAGTATGTAATTTCATATGTATATGTAATCTCATGATTGCATCTCAATCTTATGGGCACATATACCCATGGATGGTCAGGAAGATGACTTCTCATTAAATTGTATAATTTTGATATATAGAAAATATTCTAGGATATGCTTCTTACTTAGATTTATCATCCCATGAGGACTGGGACATTTAAAAGTCTGCTTTGTTCTTTTTACTCAAACTACACAACAATTAGCTTATTTTTACCTCAAAGCAAGTTTAAATTAGACTAAATGTTTCTGTAAATGGATCATAAGTTAAAAACTCTACAATTATGCACAAGGTCAGAGTCACAGATGTCTAACCAAGGTTATTAACACAAAGCATCCTAAAATATTATGCCAATTTTTCTAACTAAACTTGACTGACAGCACAGGCCACTCCCTACTAAATTCCTTAGCAATTAACACTCTATATAAACTTCTTTTGATCTCAGTTTATGATACCAAACTCAAACTGTTTATTGTTTAGTTTTCCCAAGTAACAATTAATCAATTAACCAAGTCCAGAGAAAATAGTCTTATGTCCAGTTACTGTGGGTAAAGTTTCACAATTAGCCAGGGCTATAGAGGATGGTCTGGCTTTGCAGTCAAAGTTACAAGGTGTCTCCCCCACCCCTTTTTTGTGTGCTGACATCTCAAACAGGGTAAGAGAATATATTTTTAGGATTGGAGTGTTTTCTATGTGCCTGCCCAGGAAAGTGCCAAATACCATGTCTGTGCCTATGCTTTGCCATAGTAAATGGCTCAGTGCCTTATCACTTCCCAAGGAATGTGCTATGACCAATGAGATATAACTCTTGTAACTTTTCTTCTTATTGCCTCCAGCCTCCTGTAAAAACTGTATTTAAGCTAGGTGAACAAAGAAGCAGGGGAGAATTGAAACAAAGGAGAACTAGAAAGAATTAGAACTTATAAGAAAATCAGAGGGCAGAAAAATAAAGAACATGACCCAAATAACACATGTGTGATTTTATTTTGTACCCCTCAGATAGAAAAACATTAAGTTCAGTTTCACTATGCCTGGTCTCTAAGTCTACAAATAATAAATCTTTTTTTAAGTAGGCACATAGGTATTTTTAATCAGTATTATTTATAAAATAAAATGTAGTAACTACATGTTTAAAAGTCAGAATTTGTTGTTTTTGCTTGAGACAGGATCTCACTATGTATTCCAGGCTGGCATCAAACTTGAGATCTTTCTGCCACAACCTCTGGAGTGCTAGGATTAAAGTTATGCACCACCACATCTGACTAAGAAGCAGAATATTTTGACAAACTACCAGGTTTTCATAAGGCTTAGTTATTGTCTTAGTTTGGGTTTTATTGCTATGAAGAGACATCATGACCATGGTTATGTTACAGGAAAACATTCAACTGGAGCTGGCTTACAGTCCAGAGGTTTAATCCCTTATCATCACAGCAGGAAGCATGGCAGTGTACAGGCAGACATGATGCTGGAGAAGGAGCTGAGGGTTCTACATCTGGATCCACAGGCAGCAGCAAGTAAAAGTGACACACTTGTCAGGCTTGACACCTCCAACAAGGCCACACCTCCAAACAGTGCCCCTCCCTATGGGGGCCATTTTTATTCAAACTACCACAGCTGAGATTGGCCTTGCTTTTCAGCTCTAACAGAAGCTAAACTTGATGTAGCCAATTGGCCCATGCTTTCCTCCAGTTGGCTCAGGGGTGAGACCCAGCTAAGACAGCCCAGTTGGAATGTACATCAGGAAAGGCCAAGGTGGGCATGTCCTCACTCAAGCAGCCTTCAGACAATGACAATGTCCAAATTGCTGCTGCCATGTGGGGATCAGGAAGCAAGTTATGAATGCAACCAGTGCAAGTTAGGAAGGCAGGCTCCCAGGGAAGGCTGGTGTCCTTGCCTGCAGCCTTTCCAATTTCCTTAACTAATACATTTACTTATTTGTTTTATAGCTTAATGTTCTTTCTAGTTTGTATTCATTATTCTATTTGTTGTAACTGACAAAATCTTAACTGGTTCAAAACCTGGACCTTGCTCTCACAACTGACTATACCCACAAGAATCTTGTTCATGGGCAGCACTGCCTTCCATGCCTTGAATGGCTGCCACATGAGGGGCTGCTGCAGAAATTGAGAGGAGGTGGTGTTGAATGGGTAAGAGCTGCAGCTTTTATTTGAACCCACTTTCTTGAAAATGTAATTTGTTCTAGATTGAAATGTATCCCAAATGCAAAAGTATTTATCCCCGGCACATTTTAGAGCAGGTTTGTTATTTGGGGTGTTACCAACTATCCTTGGGTCACATTTCACTTCCCAATAACTCCTGAAAATTTCTGCTTCCATCAAAGACTTTCACCCTGAAGAAACTATGGTTCTCACTCAAAGAAGCAGCAGCAGAAAGACTGATTCATCCTCCGGCTGCCTTTTATACTCCCGGACAAAACAGTTTCCATTCCTGATCAACTATGCCTTTCTTTTGAGAGAGTCTCATGGAGTACAGGCTGGCTCAAACTCACTCACAGCTGAGGACGACACAGAACTTTGGTTTCTCTTGTCTCTCCCTCACACAGGTTTATGTGGCTCTGGGAATCGAACCCAAAGCCTTGTGCATAGCACCGTACCCACTGAGTTATATCCCCAGCCTTACCTTTACATTTATTATACTTCACCTGAGCTTCATTTCTCACACATTTACAATGCCTTCAACCTTTTACCTGGCTCGATGGAGGCCAAGGTCTTATCCCCCTCATGGGGACAATTCCACTGAGCAACTGTTATTGGCATTGACTTTAACTTTTGGTTATTATATGACATCTTTCAAAGCCCAGGAAGGCTGTGTGGCTCATGATCTGGCTATTAGATTAGAGCCCCATATTGCTGGAGGGCTGCACATCTAAAAATAGTGAAACCTAATAAGCTTGACTAGATAAAAGGAAAGTCGAATCCTCAATCTGGAGCAGAGAATTCTTTTCCTGGTTCAACAAAAGCACACTTGCCCCGAGTAGTTCATCACTGTGACAGCATATTTTAGAGGAAGGGTCTTCTGGCTTCCGGTGCTTGGGGCCCTTGGTTTCAGAGTTTGTAGTCTGTGGTCACTTTAGCGCCATTGTTTCTATGCCTGTGGTGAAGCAGATGTGTGGAGAAGAAACCTACTCACCTCATGTGGAAACAATGTGAGTGGCAGAGGACAGGCCCTGGAGATGGTGGTCCATGCAGTCAATCCAGACGTGGGCCACCTGTTGATGGGATAACAGTCCTCATGACACAGGCACTTCCCAGAGTCCCATCTTCCACTGCATTGAAAATGAGACGGGGCTACACTCCCAAATAAGCAAGAACACACAGGCTTCATTGCCTTCTTGAGTTTATTTTCAGGATCTATGCAATAGAAATCTCCTAATTGCTGGTACGGGCTTCCAAAATGTACTTTTACATACCTCAACTTACACTCTTGAGTGTTGTAACGGAAAGGAGGTAAACACTGGCAGTATATCATTTTGCCTCCTTAGATTTTATTTTCTTTCTATGGAACCTGTCACTTATTCCGTGAAGAAAAGGAAATTTATTCTTAAAGTAGTTCTCTATAAATAACTTGCTTGTCCCAAAGGGCAAGTAGTAAGCTGACATCAGGGAAGTCTGAGACCCCAGTGTCATGAGTCTGCCAGGCAGGGTGGCAAGCACCTTTAGTCACTGACCCATTTCGCCAATCTATAAATTTCATATTCTTCCCCAAGTGAGGTCCAAGACTAGTTAACAAACAGGGCTAATTTCTGTTAGCCTAGAGAACTTCTCTGTGTGTAAACTTTTTCTAATATGCTTCGTTCCCTATATTCTTAGGATATCCGATTTTTATCTCTGGGATTTTAAATACACATCAAATTAATTTGTCCTTTAGCTTTAAAATGTTTGCAGCAAATCTTTGCCCACTGTCAGCCCCCCCCCAACATCTCTTTGATCTAGATTTTCTATCCACTCTGGAATAATCCAGGGATAATTAGAATTTCTTACCTGTTCTGCCCAAAAGGAGACAATTTATCACAAACTGTCAGGGATCCCAGTTTTAAATTACCAAGAGCCCAATAAGAGAGGTAAGGAATCTCCTTTCCAATTAAAGTGATTGATTTCTTAGCAGCTGAGTACCATGGCAGTTTTTAATTATGTTCACTCCGATCAAATGTGAGAAACTATTAATCCCAGTGGTAAGAGGCCAGACCCTGCAGTGCCTGTGGCAGAAGTGGCCATAGTGCCTGTCAGTGGGGTTTGTCTGTTTTTATGGTCTCAGTGGCTGTGTCAGCACTAAAGAGAGGAAAAAAAATCACTCCCTCAGATAGTTCACCCAAGGACATGCCAAGCCTTCCAGACCCAGGGGCCACGACCATGACAAGATGCTGGGTATATCTCCCAGTGAACAAGTGTGGGAGTCCCCTCTGTGTGCTGTGATTATTAATGAATAAAGAAACTGCCTTGGCCTGATGATAGGGCAGAACTTAGGTAGGCGGGGACAACTGGACTAAATGCTGGGAGAAAGAAGGGCAGAGTCAGGGGGATGTCATGAAGCCACCGCCGGAGATAGACGTGCTAAAACTCTGCTGGTAGGCCACGACCTCGTGGTGATATACAGATTAATAGAAATGGGTTAAATTAAGATGTAAGAGTTAGCCAATAAGAAGCTAGAGCTAATGGGCCAAGCAGTGTTTTAATTAATATAGCTTCTATGTGGTAATTTTGGTTCTGGGTGGCCAGGACGAACAAGCAGCCTCTCCTCCTACAGACAAGAATCTAGCAGGGGAATGAGGAGTTGGGTGAACAGATCTCAATTCTTTCTTGTACAAAGAACAGAACCATAGTATTGGAGACAACCCAGTGTGTAGGATATACAGGTGTTAAAAAGTTTGGGGTCACAAAGACAGAGACCACCACTCCAACTGAAGTAGCTGGATCAAGCATAAGGTGACACTTACCAAGAGGGTGTGTGCAAAGGGCAAGCATACAGAGAATGTGCACTTGGTCTTTAGTTTTTTATTTTTTCCTAAAGATGTATTTTTATTTTATGTGCATTGTTTTGCCTGCATGCATATGAGCTGCCATGTGGGTACCTGGAATTGAACCCAGATCCTCTAGAAGAACGGTCAGTGCTTTTACAGGCTGAGCCATCTCTCCAGCCTGGTTTGATTTAAACTCAGGCAGTGACTGTGTCTTTTCCTCATTGACTAGAGTTGAACCTCATTCAGCCTTATTCAGTTGGCCAGTCTGTAAAGAATTGGTATACAGGAAGTGGAAGAGGAGGGGCCATCCACTTTAAGCTGAGAATATAGCTGGGCTTTTGTGTAAACACAGGTTTTACTGGGTTGCAGTGGGCAAATGAAACATTTGCATAAAAGTCTTCTGAGGTGGGGGACATGAAAAGATTTTAATTTCTTGTCATTGCCACAGGTTTTATAGCACTTGATAGAAAAGACTCATTTAATGTCGCTTAAATGGAATACACGAAGGTTTTTCCCCACTGGGATGACATCAGGACACATCATGTGTCATAAAGAACTTTGAGAGATAAAAATAAACTTCAGAAGCAGTTTAGAAAATGCCACAAGCCAGGCACGCCTTTAATCCCAGCACTTGGGAGGCAGAGGTAGGTGGATCTCTGTGAGTTCGAGGCCAGCCTGGTCTACAAGAGCTAGTTCCAGGACAGGCACCAAAAACTACAGAGAAATCCTATCTCGAAAATAAAAAAAAAAGAAAAGAAAAGAAAAGAAAAGAAAATGCCACAGAACACGAGCCAGTCTTTCAGCAAGGCTCATGGGGGCCCCTAAGGCTCCCCTGTTGCCATGTTCCTAACCTTCGGTGACAGGCCAGCGGGTTCTCATCCCAAAGTCCCACAGCTGTTGCATCCCCAGCATCTCTTCCTACCACCCTCCATGCGATCAGGAGACTGGCATCAGCTCATCTCTCGTGGCATACAAAGGCCACATTTTATGCTCTGGTTATTTTCTATGATCTGTGTTCCAAAGTCTACCATGGCCAGACAACTGGCTTTCTCCAAAAGCTTTCAAATAGTAAAAGATAATTCTAGAAACTTCTCAGTTTTAAATCACCCCACTCTACCATAGGATCCTAGTCAAACCATTAGTAGAAAATAAACTGCACTGTACACTAAGCTTTCAATATTTTATAAAATCCATAGGCTGAGACGGCATTCTGCCTATACTACCCCAAGCTATTTGCAATACTAAGAAACCACGCACTACATTCAGCGTTCATTAGGCATTCTAAACATCTACATGCAAGACAGACAAGTAGCCACCTCATCATCACAAAGAGGAGAAGGAAAATGTCACCTCCATGACAACAAAGAAAATAACAGGAAATAAAGAGGCAGCAGAAGTCGTGAAGAAAGACTGGTCTTACTGAGTTGGGCAGGAACTCTAAGCTTAGCATGGCATGGGCAAACCCGTAATAGAACCATTAGCACAGGAGACAGGAACCAGGCAGATGTTAGGAAGCTCTGACTGCCACACTACAAAGCCCTGATCATTCATGCACATACACAGAGCAGAGTCTGTCCAAGTGGCCATGCTGGGAGTGGTGGATGTGGCAGAGACAGGTGCTGAAATAACCCAAGGATTGTCACAGCAGGGCTGGCTGTGACATGAAGGGTTGAAGGGGAGGAGACAATGGGGGCTCACAAACACATGGAAAACGGGGTTGTCTCTGAGTTGTTTGTGGACCCTCAAGTTGACTCCACAGACAGGCTCTTGGTGTTTACAGAATGCTGTGCCAGTTTGTCACACTCCTGAACAAGACCTTGCTTTCAATACAAGCATCCTGCAATGCTGGGTATTATTTCCATCCTTTCACAAATGAGAAAGTGACACCTGACCAGGAGAACCAGTTAGTCAGTGTCTTCTCCTTGTCCAACCAAATGAATCAGGAAGCACTCAAAACGGTTCTGCTGGCTTTTTTCTGGGCTAACAGGGACAGAGTTCACAAAAGTGCACTCTGGGAGCTGAGCTGGAAGGGACTCTGCTGACTGTGTCTGTTCCAAAAGTAAAAGGTAAACAACCACACTAAGTTGTATAAGAGCTAAGCCTGACAACTGACTGGACTAAACTGCTCTATCACAAGCTACTTTTAGACCCTGGGCTTCCTATCAGAATGCCTAAAAGGCAAGCAGAAGAATTCACAGGCAATGGTTTAGATACTTCAGGACTTTAATGTTCTTCACATAGTCAACAGAAACACTAACAACGTATGAACGATGGGAAAAGACCTCAGCAAAGATCTGGAATGTACGGTATTACCCTGGTCAAACTACAAAACAGCCATGTGAACACAATTCACAGGGGTGGGAGGGTAACTGAGTTTTGTTTAACAGCCTAACCGGAAAGCAAACAACCAACCATTTCTTCTACTTGTGGCAAGGATAAGAAAAGTGAATTGTGGAACTTCTAGATCTTTCTTAGAAAGCGGCTTTAGAAGGGACTCGGTAAGAGGGTGCAACTGCCCACAGCAGGGGACAGTCATGCACAAAGTCATGGGCACAAACACTAAAAGCATTAGAAATATAAAGGCATAGATATAAACCGTATGGTATTAAAATCATACCCACTATATAAGCACTCATAGCCTATGTCACTTTTATCTTGTTATGAGAATAGCAGTATACAGATTCAAAGTGCTCAAAATGGTCACTGTTGACTTTAACCAAGAGCTGTGGAGCCCAGCAAACTCACTGCTGTCAGATCCAGCACATGTGCTCCAACCTCCTTGGGGTATGCTCCTGTGAACCCAAAAATAACTAATCGATTCAGCAGAACAAAGTCCGAGGCTAGGGCTGCAATCCGCCTAGGGAAGGGAGCAGCAGAGATGCCAGGCTGGATTCGTTAGAAAAGCAACAGGAAAGCTTTGAAAGTGCCTCCAGGTCAAGTCAAAATGAAGGTGCCATCAGCTGGGAGTCCCATCAGCTCTGCAGAGCCCTGGACGGTTAGGTGTTATTCTTTGAAGAAGAACCTGTGTTAAGCATGTACTTGGGGGAAATCCGTGTCTGTGAAGTTACTCTGAATGCTGCATGGTGCTCACAGACAGCATGAGCTGGTCATGCTCACAGCTGATGCATCTCCAAGAAGTTCTTCATGAAGGCAGCCAGCTTCTCAACATCTTCAGTGGTGACAGCATTATACAGAGAGGCACGGATGCCTCCCACCGACCTAGAACAACAGACCCAACCTTGACGACCAAGAAAATCAGGAGGAGAAAACATACCAGTGTCAAAACCCTTGCCTACCATACATAAGGTTCAAGCTTGAACCTCAACAACACAGAAAAACAGTGCAATTTAAAAGGCATCTATTTCAGCACAACCCAACTTTCACTAACTTCCCCTCCTGAGTTGCAACTCTGAGCCCAGTGCTCAACTCCCTGCCTACAAACCATCCCCCGTAGGGAGCATGAAGCTTCTGAGCCATTAAGGAAACCCCCTGTGCAGTAAAGGTCATCCACCATGCTCACACTGGATTTCCTCAAACTAGTCACATTTTTGGAGTAATTATCAGCATTATTTGGAGAAGTGAATGGGTTTCACTCTGACATTTCCATACATGCATACACTGGACTTTGATCAGACCCAAACTATTCCCCCTTGATAAAGAAGAACTAAATGAGGGGAGAAAAAAAGCCCAATGAAGAGGGTGATGGTGGGTTTGGGGCCACATCACCCGCTAGACTTTGCAACAGTTCCAAGCAGACAGACTGAGCAAGTATTCTGGGGTCTCCTGTGTGAGGACAGTTACTGTGCAGGATAGCTGATGTGCAGCTGAGCCCAGTGATGGTCAAACTCCAGGGTAGAGCAGGCAGACCGTACGGGAGGCACTTTCAGTACCAACACAACCCTAGGCAGCAGGTCTGTCACCATGACTCCAAAGTCCTGGATTTGTTTCGGTCCGCCTGTGACACGCCTGGGGACGAGGCATGCTTACCTGTGTCCCTTCAAGGAGATCATGTGGAGCTCCACTGCCTTATCAAGAAAGCGCTTCTCTAAAGCTTCATCTCCTTTGGCATTGCCAATGCGAAATGGAACATTCATCCTGCTTCTATTCTGGCGCTCTACTGGACATCTGAAAAGCATGTTTATTATTCCAGCGACATTTCTAACAGGTGTAATGTCATAAACAAATCCACGGGTTTTTAAACAGTATCAGGGCTGGGGCTGGCATTCAGCCAACGGAGTAGAAGGTTCTAGGTTCTGGTGGTACAAGCCTATAATCACAGGAATCGGAAGTAGACCATGAGGATTAGCATTCAGGGCCACACAGTGATTTCAAGTCCAGCTGGGGCTAAATAAAACCCTGTCTCAAAAATAAACAAACAGATGAGTTAAAAGATCCACAACAAGGAAATGAAATGGGGGAGGGGGGACACCAAACTCTTTTCCATAACATTATAATTTGAATGAATTTACCCAGAGGGAAAAAAGTCCCACTCACGCAAGTTAGCATTCGTGTGTGTGTGTGTGTGTGTGTGTGTGTGTGTGTGTGTGTGTGCGCGCGCGCACGCGTGCGCGTAAGACTTTTATCTAATTTCTGTCAGACTCAGCCCTTCACTTGGATATCAGGAACAGCGATGTCTGTTTCACACTACCTGTGACAATTCAGTGGGTCATTTCCATAGCTTTCAACACTGTCAGCCACACAATGCAAGTGTACAGCTCTGTCTGAAAGGCTGCAGACAAGTTGGGCCTACAGGTGGCTGAAGACCTAAAAGACTCAAAGATCTGGACTTGCAGCTCATGCCCCCAAATTATCCACCCCTTCCTGAAAGGAAAAAAAAATCACAAAACAATCATGTCATAAAAGCGGAAGACTGAATCACCAGGTAAGGAATACATTACACATCACTCATAGCAGCAAGTCCCTCATGGATGAATAGGAAAAGAAGGGGATCCATTGTTTTCAAATGAGGGAAAGATGGCACAGGGAAATTAGACTTCCAAGTGCTGGGGGCAGTTAGCTGGAAAGGGCTGCGGAGACACAGTTCCAAACAGGTCCTCTTTCTGGGAGGTGTCAAAGAGGGCACATGTGGAAGGAGGGAATAGGAGCAAAGGAGGAAGTGGGAGAGGGGAGGACTGGATGTATGGAGGAGGTGGCTGCCACACTCTGGCTCTGGCAGCGTATTGGGATCCTGGCAGGGGTGGCTAGAGGCACACGAGCCTGGCCCATGCAGAGCCTGCAAACACTCTTCTGGCATTTGACTAGATCTCTGAATGATGAGGGGTGGTGCATTTGCCCAGTAAGAGATTTGTGTTTTTGAAGAACAGCTACGGAAGAGGAAGAAATGGCTCGGTCGGCCAACTGCTTGCCCGGCAAGCATGAAGACTTGAATTCAGTTCCCCAGAAGCCATGGAAAGCCTGGCGTGGTCACTAGACGGCCACTGCAAGCCAAGCGCTCCCACAGGCAGACACGGCACTTTAGGGGAGCGGGAATGGCAGCGTGCTTTCTTAGCCTAGTTATCCAAGAATGCATTCATACCCTTCACCCACACAAATTCAGCAAGTCTTGGGTAAAAATTACAATTTTAAGTTAGGAGTGCATCATCGTTCTTTTCTATTCCATGTGGCCCACAAAATACGAAAAGGGAGAGCAAGTTACTGTTAGGCAGATATATCTATTACAACAGACTAAGCCTCACAACCATTAAAAATGGAGGTCCTGGCTTGCTCAGTGAATATAAATGTTTATGTATATATGTGGAATTGGATATATAACAACACATTCACATACCTCATGATATATGGCCACCTTGAGGGCTAGGGAAGATCAAATACCATTACGATCCATGATGTTTCTAAGTCCCAGGCTCTACCTTAGGGGTATCTGCTTTTATGGCGAGAAGCCTGTTGTGGCAGGTTGGAGAGTGGACACATGTCCATCTCTCACCACCTAGAACCCATGAATCTGACCTATTTGGAAAACTTGTCTTTTGCAGAGAAAATGACGATGATCTTGACATTAGGCTACCATGCACAGGTGGGTGTATCAGCCCATGCCTACAATCCCAGCCCTTGGGAGGGAAAGAAAGCAGGACAAATCCAAGGCCAGTCTGAGCTACATAGAAAGTTCAAGGCCAGGCTGGGATACATAGCGCAAACCTGTCTCAAAATAAAATCATCCTCAAGTATGGGGGATACCTAAATCCAATGGTTTACTCTCATGAAACAGAAAAACAGGAAAGGAAAAGGCCACTAAAGACGAGACCATGACAACACAGTTTAAGTCAGGGACAATCTGGAGAAGAAAAGATCCTTCCCTAGAGTCCTGGAGGGAGCCAACGCAAGAATACCTTGATCTTGAATTCTGGGCTTCTGAAACTGAGAATTTCTGTTGTTTTAAGCTGCCAAACTTATGGGTGGTTTATTACAGCAGCCCCAGGAGACACCTTCAAGATCTATGCACCATCTGTAAATCTCACAAATGCAGCCAGTGATCAACACATGATCCCCCATCCCTTTGTCATGAAAGTATGTAACTAGATAAAAGTCAGCCCTGCCATAGCCAATGTCATTCAGATTGCAGGCCAGGAATGGGGACACCTGTCCTAGAATAAGGGAGGCAGTGAACTTTGAGAAAAGGGGAAGGAGGTAAGGGCCAGGTAGGCAAATTGTTTATAGTGGATGAGGACCTGAGTTCAAATTCACAGAGCCCGCATAAAGCTTGGTGGGGCATCTCCAATCCCAGAATGTACCTGTAATCCCAGCGCTTCTAATGTAAAATAGGATGAGAACCCCTGAAGTTCAAGGGATTATTAGCCTGGCAAACAAAAAAACAAAAAACCCTGTTTCAAAGAAAATGGAAGGTGAGGACGGACAAGGAGGCTGTCCTCTGGGCTACATGAGCAAAATGTCCACATACGCCTGCACACAAGCCCATGGGGGAGGGGAGCCAGGAGTAGGGATTTACAGCATAAGGGACTAACAGAAAGATTTCGGCAAAGCTGACAGCCTCCTACAACTGCTCTCCAGTGTCACAGGGAGGAGGGAGAAGAGAGGGGGTCCTACCCCAGCAAGGCACACTTCCCCAGGTCAGAGTATTTGGTGACATGACCCAAAAGACTGGGATTTACCAAGAGCAAAGAATTTTACCACCTCCAACGCCCAGTTCGTGAGGCATGGGGCCAGTATGCCAGTGTCCTGGGAAAAGGGAAGTTCTAAGGAATATAGTTTTCAATTCACAAGAGACACAATGCACATAACTTACACATAAAATCCTTGAGAATTATCAATTATCTCATAAATCATTTGGGATTTGATGAAGCTGAGCTTCTCCATGGCTGTGGCTCCACCATTGTTCTTGATCCATTCCAGGACCATGCCCATGACGTAGATGCTAAAGATAAAAGACAACACCATTAAGCTCACCTATGTAAAAGTCAAAAGAACATGTAACAAACTGGTATTGGGAGTCACACTGACACTTTTGGCATCATTACAAATGAATAAGAGCAGGTCACTTGAAAAGTGCAGCAAGGACCAGGCCAAAGCAACTGTAGCCCATGAAGCATTCCAAAGAGGCAATATAGTGCACCTTAGTAATGCCACAGCAGTCCCTCTAGGCACTGCTGCAAAT
The DNA here is from genome assembly GCA_004026605.1 of Ondatra zibethicus. Taxonomy (NCBI): domain Eukaryota; kingdom Metazoa; phylum Chordata; class Mammalia; order Rodentia; family Cricetidae; genus Ondatra; species Ondatra zibethicus. Next base: position 27,174 of record PVIU01022583.1, read on the forward strand.
GCTCCACGACACCCAGACCACACATCCCCAGCTCTTTAGACCAGCGGTTCTCAACCTGTGGGTTATGACCCCTGGGGTGTTGAACGAACCTTTCACAGGGGTTATCTAAGACCATCAGAAAACACAGATAGTTACATTATGATTTATAACAGTAGACAAATTACAGTTATGAAGTAGCAATGAAATAACTTTAGGCTGGGGTCACTACATGAGGAGCTGTATTAAAGGGTTGCAGGCTCAGGAAGGGTGAGAACCACTGCTTTAGGCTGTCTCTCCAACCCCACCCTAAGCTCACTCTTCACCTCCTGAATCCTGAGTCCCTTGCTCATATGATCCATATAAGGTTGTAGGGGTTGGCTTGGCTTCCCACTCACTCCTTTTTTTTAAACTTCTGTGAGCATGCCTATGCCTTAGATCCTAATGCTACAAGGCTGGAAGCCCACACTGTTCTTCTTTTCTATCCTAGAGTCCCAAGTCAGCACCTCCTACCTGACAGGTGCGTTGTGGCAGTGGTAGACACCACAGGTTCCACAAAGGGCTGGTTGCCATGAAAATGGAAGCCTGTCTTTACCACTGAGAACAAGGAGTCATTACTACCTGAGGTAGACACCTCTCCTGCTTTTCTCAGCTCTACCCCCATACCCAACATACAGATCCAGCAGCAAGATTTCCTTACTTGGTCTCAAGAGGTGGGTATGAGACTTAACTAGACCAATCAGCAACTCCCTGGGATGTTCTCAGTTGGCAGTAGGGAAAGGCAGACCTGGACTAGCTCATTCCAAGTAGAAGATAAGTCCTAGCAGATCTCGTTTCTAGCTAAACAGAGAAGCCAACATTCTGGCTAGAGAAGCAAGGATCAGAAATGGAGAGCTACCTACCTGTAAGCCTCAGAGCATAGGAGACTGAGGCAGGAGGATGGTTTAGCCTGGGCTACATAGAGAATTCCAGGCCAACCTGAACTACATAGCAAGCCCCTGTTCTCAAAACAAACCAAAAAAGAAGTGGAGAAGAGATGGTGCAATATTTGTGTTCCTATGGTCAACAAGACAAAACGACAGCCTACAGAATGGGAAAAGATCTTCACTAACCCCACATCAGACAGAGGTCTGATCTCCAAAATATACAAAGAACTCAAGAAATTGGACACCAAAAGATCACATAATCCAATAAAAAAATGGAGTACAGACCTAAGCAGAGAACTCTCAACAGAGGAATCTAAAATGGCTGAAAGACACTTAAGGAAATGTTCAACATCCTTAGTCATCAGAGAAATGAAAATCAAAACAACTCTGAGATTCCATCTTATACCTGTAAGAATGGCCAAGATCAAAAACACTCATGACAACTTATGCTGAAGAGGTTGTGGGGAAAAGGGAACACTTCTGCATTGCTGGTGGGAATGCAAGCTGGTACAACCCCTTTGGATGTCAGTGTGGCGATTTCTCAGTAAATTAGGAAACAACCTTCCTCAAGACCCAGTAATACCACTTTTGGGTATATACCCAAAAGATGCTCAATCGTGCCACAAGGACATGTGCTTAACTATGTTCATAGCAGCTTTGTTTGTCATAGCCAGAACCTGGAAACAACCTAAATGCCCCTCGATCGAAGAATGGATTAAAAAAAAAAAAAGTGGTACATTTACGCAATGGAGTACTACACAGCAGAAAAAAATAACGACAGCTTGAATTTTGCAGGAAAATGGATGGAACTGGAAGACATTATTTTGAGTGAGGTAACCCAGACACAGAAAGACAATTATCACATGTACTCACTCATAGGTGGTTTTTAAACATAAAGCAAAGAAAGCCAGCCTACAAACCATAATCCCAGAGAACTTAGACAACAATGTGGACACTAAGAGAGACTTACATAGAGTAAATTGGGAGCA
>PVIU01022584.1:0-29085 GCA_004026605.1 Ondatra zibethicus
CGACAGCCTAAATTTTGCAGGAAAATGGATGGAACTAGAAAGCATTATTTTGAGTGAGGTAACCCAGACACAGAAAGACAATTATCACATGTACTCACTCATAGGTGGTTTTTAAACATAAGGCAAAGAAAACCATCTTACAAACCACAATCCCAGAGAATTGAGACAACAATACGGACACTAAGAGAGACTTACATAGTATAATCTATGTGGGAAGTAGAAAGTATAAAAAGACAAGATCTCCTGAATAAATTGGGAGCATGGGGACCTTGGGGGAGGGTTGAGAGAGGGAGCGGTGTGGCAGGGAGGGAAGCAGAGAAAAATAAAAAAAAATAAAAAAATAAAAAATAAAGAAAATAGATCCATATCTATCACCATGTACAAAACTCAAATCCAAATGGATCAAAGACCTCAATATAAAGCCAGCCACACTGAGCCTTATAGAAGAGAAAGTGGGAAGTACACTGGAACACATTGGCACAGGAAACCACTTCCTAAATAGAACCCCAGCAGCACAGACACTGAGAGAAACAATTAATAAATGGGACCTTCTGAAACTGAAAAGCTTCTGTAAAGCAAAGGACACAGTCAACAAGACAAAACGACGGCCTACAGAATGGGAAAAAATCTTCACTATCCCCACATCAACAGAGGTCTGATCCCAAAATATAGAAAGAACTCAAGAAATTGGACACCAAAAGATCACATAATCCAATAAAGAAATGGAGTACAGACCTAAACAGAGACCTCTCAACAGAAGAATCTAAAATGGCTAAAAGACACTTAAGGAAATGTTCAACATCCTTAGTCATCAGAGAAATGCAAATCAAAACAACTCTGAGATTCCATCTTTCATCTGTAAGAATGACCAAGATCAAAAACTCTGATGACAACTTATGCTGGAGAGGTTGTGGGGAAAAGGGAACACTTCTGCATTGCTGGTGGGAATGCAAGCTGGTACAACCCCTATGGATATCAGTGTGGCGATTTCTCAGAAAATTAGGAAGCAACCTTCCTCAATACCCAGTAATACCACTTTTGGGTATATATCCAAAGGATGCTCAATTGTGCCACAAGGACATGTGCTCAATTATGTTCATAGCAGCTTTATTTGTCATAGCCAGAAACTGGAAACAACCTAAATGCCCCTCGATAGAAGAATGGATAAAAAAAAAATGTGGTACATTTATACAATGGAATACTACACAGCAGAAAAAATAACGACAGCTTGAATTTTGCAGGAAAATGGATGGAACTAGAAAGCATTATTTTGAGTGAGGTAACCCAGACGCAGAAAGACAATTATCACATGTACTCACTCATAGGTGGTTTTTAAACACAAAGCAAAGAAAACCAGCCTACAAACCACAATCCCAGAGAACTTAGACAACAATACGGACACTAAGAGAGACTTATATAGATATAATCCACATGGGAAGTAGAAAGTATAAAAAGACATGATCTCCTGAGTAAATTGGAAGCATAGGGACCTTTGGGGAGGGTTGAAGGAGGGAGGGGAGAGGCAGGGAGGGGAGCAGAGAAAAATGTAGAGCTCAATAAATATCATAGAAAAATAAAAAAAATCAAACATTGACTGCTCCTTCATTACCATATTGTTTCCTTGGCTAGTTTATGAAAACAACTACTTTATATAGAAACCTTCCAACCTTCAGATATTACATTTCTAATCTGTCTAACTTCATCATTTTTAAAAGGTTAATAGAAAAAAATAACCTTTCCTTTCAATTGTTTTATAAGGAGAACATAACAATACAAAAAACCCACAAAATGATGTAACAAGGTCAACTTCAGCCTTTACCTCTAAAACTTAATAGAAGTCTCAGAAAAATGAAAAAGTGCAGAAGTTCTGACTATGTGTTTTCTCTTCCTTCATAATGCTGTCATCTAGAATTGAAAATGCAGAGATGAGACCTTACAAACCAGAAACATGGAGACATTTCCATTTCTAAAGGACAATAACCAAGAGTGTAGCTAATATAAAGCCTACAAACTTGGGACATCTAATCAACTCTGCCTTGAGGTATTTCACACTAAATGCAATCTATCTCTTAAATTAAATAATAATATCACTAGAAAACAACAGCATAAAAATAGACAAAACCTCTGCCCTACAAGACCTCAATATGTCTTGCTGCCAAATATGAAAACATACTCAGAATAGAAACTCTTAACAAGAGTGGAAAATAATTATACATGTCTCTAAACTATAAAGCAGGGGAAAAGAGCAAATAAAGAAAAATAGTTCAACAAACAGTTTCAATAAAACAGCAATAACTTTCAGAACATAAGCCTACCCATTTCATAAGCAGGAAGCCCTAATGTTTAGGATCTTAAGGACAGCAAGAAAGTCAACAAATATTTGAGGTTATTTATAGCTTTAAGAAGCCAAGATTTATGGCTCGCCAGTACTGGAGGTGAAGGGGAGTTACCAACTATATAGCATTTTTTATTGAAAATAGATTTATGGTAATACAATACATTCTAATTATACCCCCACTTGTCCCTGTTCCCCACATACCACCTAAATGTACACCCAATCTTTCTGTATTAAAATAAAAGTAAGATGAAATGAAAACAAGCAAATCAGAAAAGCAGAAGAAAAAAGTCAAGGAACAAGCACAAAAAAAAAAAAAACAACACATAGATGCAGAGAAATACACAGTTCACACACCATGGAAATACCATAAAAACACAAAAGAGGAAACTATAATATATACACATAGGAGTCATTGGGTTTAAAAAAAATATGGCAAAGCATTATGAGAAAAAGATTCTCTGAAAATGCCACTGAATTTTTTGTGTGTGTGTTGACCATCTCCTCCTGGGCATAGGACCTGATCTTTAGAGTGGTTTGCTTACCCAAAGAGACTCCATTGAAGGAAACCAATTTCTCATTTGCAAGTAGTTATCAATTGGAGATGACTCCTGGTTTAGGGATAGGGGGTTGGATCCATGTTCCCTGTCAGCACTGAGATACCATCTTTCCCAGACCTGTGCAGGCGCTGTGCATGCAGCTCAATCTCTGTGAGTTTATATGTGCCTGTGCACATTCACATGCATGTGTACTCATGTGCAGGTGCACACACACACATTTGTCTATTTATATTGATTGACTTAATTAAAGAGTTTAAATTATTTGATCAAATTATACAACTAACAATATTAAAGCCAATATTTAAGGCCTTAATTTTACTCTCAGGGACTTTTGTTTCAAAACAAACTACCACTAAAATCATGTGCCATGGGAAGCACAGTGAATTCAAAAGTGAATAGAACTTAGATTAGACTTTTAACTTTTGATAGTCAATTCTGATGTTTTATTTTGTTTTATGAACTCTTCCATTATTCTTTGATCATATTTTAGAATCAGACAACAGCTCTACTATGAAGAAGTTGGGGAAAACATTTAACCAACACTATAAATGACTCTACTAGAAAATCCAGCTTCTGCCTTTATTCTGATTACTTTCTCACCTGTGCTTTGGGTAGTTCACATGTGTCTTGGCACATTAGCTTAAAATGTGTTACATTCATATATGCTAGGGAATATTTGTTTAATGATGCAAAGATGTGTTGCATTCTTTTATGTTGCATTTGTTTAACTCTGTTAAACTGTGTTACTTTTGCCTGCCTAAAACACCTGATTGGTCTAATGAAGAGCTGACTGGACAAGAGTTTGGCAGGAGAGAAAAACAGGTGGGGCTGGTGGGCAGTGTGAATAAAGAGGAAGAGAAACCTAGAGCAGAGGGATGAGTAAAGGAGAAGGAGGATTCCAGAGGCTAGCCACACAGCCACACAGCCAGTCACTGAGTCAGGTGGAAAAAAAAGATATATAGAAGTTAAAAATGGTGCCGGGCGGTGGTGGCGCATGCCTTTAATCCCAGCACTCGGGAGGCAGAGGCAGGCAGAGTTCGAGACCAGCCTGGGCTACAAGAGCTAGTTCCTGGACAGGCTCCAAAACTACAGAGAAACCCTGTCTTGGAAAAAAAAAATAAGAAATAGAAAATGGTAATAAAAAAAGCCCACAGATAAAATGTGGTAAAAAGAGAAACGAGACAATTTAAGTTAGAAACACTGGCTAGAAACAAGCCAAGCTAAGGCTGGGCATAAGTAAGAATAAATCTCCATGTATTTACTTGGGATCTGAATGTTGGAGCCCGAATGAGTGCAAAACCAACTACATCTTCACCCAGAACTAGCCTAAAGACAGCTGCAAACATCTGATTATAATTCTGGGTCCATGACCCACACTCCCAGTCTCTTTGTGGCATGTACACCGGTTAGGGAAACTGTCTCAGAAATATAACAAAGATTTGCTTGAGAAGATGCTCCATGGTTCCATATCCCAACTTAAATCTATGACTTCTCTATAGTTTTTGAGGGCTTGTTGTTGCTGCCTGTTGGGCGATCCCTGTTTCTTAGAGGTCGGGGATGAGAAGAAGCAAAGGCAAAGACACATACTTCGAGTAATTCCAGTGCAGAAGCTCTTTATTGTAAAAGGGTTGGGGGTGCGCTTATGGGGTTAGGGAATTTAAGCTGCCGCAGGAACATTTCTGGTTGGTCCTTTTGAAACTGGCAGCCACTGCAGGCATGTTATGATTGGCTAGGAATGCACGTCATTAGTTACCATGCTTTTGGTCCACTGAGAGATTGTTTTGGCCAATTTTGCTTATTCATTGTGAGTTTGTATGCTCTTGCTTGTTTTTGCGTTATTGCCCTTCCTCACTTCTCAATGTGAAAACAGAATTTTAAAAATGCACCTTACAAAATGCATACTTAGTCTAACTGGGTACCTTGTGCTTGCCCACCTTCAAAAGATAAGTAACTTCTGAATTACAGTTTATTTCACTCCTCAACTGTGTGTTACCAAAAAAAAGTGTATGAGCTATCACCAATCACAAAAGTTTTGATAAAGCCTTCCCCCAATGTATGATACTTAGCTTTCAACCATTAAAATGTGATAGCTTTATTATTAAGCACCTAAGAAAATAAAGGAATGATCACTTGTATTAGTGTATCATTGTATACATTATGTTTGGTTCTCTTCAGGTGGGGATGGGTTGCCAGGAAAATAAAGCTATTTGAAGAACATAAAGTGTTTAGTAAGGAAGGAAATGAAAAGTAATATTAAGTCTAACCCTCAAGTAGATAAAGCTTAGACCAACTTCACAGGAAATAAATGAATGGAGCTAATAGCTGGGTCCAATTTATAAAGCACTAAACGGATATTATAGGAGGAAGGGAGATAATTAATCTTCTGCTAGAACAATGAAAGATCAGCTGTGGCATTATCACACTGCCACATTCCATGACTCTCGAGCTGCTTTGCCTTCTAATGCATTAATCACAGAGTCTCCAGAATTAGGATGTTTAATTATTTGCAAGGATTCTTTGTATTTTTGTCTCTGCATGAAGCCCCTGATTATTCTACAAAGAAAGTTTTCTTATTATGGTACCCCACCTAACCTGTAGCATCAATTTCAATAGTCTCTGAGTATATAAATAAGACATTTCATTTCAAAATTATCAAAGCTATAATCATCATGATTATTCAAAAGAAAAATAGTTAATTTTAAGTTTTATCACAAAATAAATGGTATTGGTGAAGCTTTCAATGTTGATTCCATATTTTTAAAATATTAGAAATGACAGCAAATCATATTATAGTATTTTCAGTTAATCAAACAGAAAACTGAAGCCTCACTAATTACATGTAGAAACATATTTTGAAGACTAATTTCATTTTACAGACTATCTCACAAATGTATAGCAATGAGTACAGAGTAATCCAATTGATCTATATAATTTCTACAGCTATATACAGTGCAATGGGAGAGGGAAGGTCATCATAAATCTATCCAAGCCCATCCTGTACCTTACAATAATTAATGAGTTTGTTCTTAGATGCTGTGGTGAATAAATTTTTACCACCCTCAACAAGACATCATTGTCAAAATGAAATTGCTTGGCTACTTTCCAGTGAACAAGTGTCAAAATAAGGTTGTCCTTGCAATTTTTCCTTCCTCTTCTTGTACACAGGATTTTCTCTCTATTCCCAAAAGGTGACCTCCAAATCTCTAAGACCCTTGAGTCCTTCCTGCCACTTTGACCACAATCTCAGGTGCATTTCACTAGTACAGTCGTAGTCACCTTTTCACTGCCTCCCAAAACAAATGTGTTTTATGCTAATGGTAGTCAAGACTTCCTTATCATATGAATTTCAAACACAACATATTTTATCCACGAATCTCCTGTGTTTATTTTCTTAGTACTACAAACTGAATGTAAATGCTTTACAGTAACTCTCATTCCTTGGCAAGGGCCAGCTCTACTTAATGCCCAGCCATGTATCCTTTGTTTTTCTCTCATCCACGCCTCATTTCAGGTTGTCTACCAAGTATTTCTACAAATATTCTTTAGATGTTTGTTCTTACACTTTTCTATCCACAGAATTCCTTTCCCTCACTAACTTCTTTGTCCTTGGAAAACACCATTTTTGCAAGAAAAAAAATGCCCACCCACTATCTTTGTCTGCTTCCTGCTTTTCCCTGTTTTTCTGAAACACTAGAGATCTGTATTCTTATAAAATAGTGTTACGTTTCCTTATATGCCTGCTCCCAGATTTTATATATCAAAGATCCATAATGGAATTTGTTGTACTGTGATGATCAATAAATATATACAGCACACACATTGAACATGGTGGCACATGCTTTTCAATCCCAGCACGGGAGAGGCAGAGACAGGCAGGCCCCTGGAATCGCTGTCCAACCAACCTATCCTACTTGGCAAACATCAGGCCAATAGAGACACTGTTCCAAAACTCATGATGAATGGCGCTTGAGGACCCTTGAGACTGACCTCTGGCCCCTGCACAAAGGGTCACACACGTGCACCTATGCATGCATGAACACACACACCTCTCTTAACAGCATCTTAACAATGACTTGAGAGTACAGGTTAATTCAAGTCCCAGCTCTGATGCTGGCATGCTGTGTGAAATTGGACAAGTTATTGAACCTTTCTGTTCCAATTTAGCAGTAAAATGGATATTGGAATGGTAAATACACACACACACACACACACACACACAGCACACATTGACAACTTCTATGCTATTCATAAATGAGAAAACTGGTGACCTTTCACTTCATAGTTGCCATAGTGCTTTCTGTTGCCATTGATATAAATGGCACAGCCTGAATCTTAAAAGAAGAAAGGCCTGTGTCTGATCAGGTCTTACTGGTATAGCCCCAGGCAACAGAGAAGTTGTTTGACAAAAGACAGGTAACAGATATGTAGAAATCTCTGGTTCTTCTTTGTTTTTTCATTTTTTTTCAGGATTCAATTCTGGTGGTTCCCAGCTAATTACCCTATCTCACTCTAATTGCGGCCAGAGTCCTGATTTCTTAAAACCACAAGATAAAGTTTCCCTAATCTTAATTCTGTATTAAAAGGATTTGGATTTTTTAGCATCTGTGTCTTTAGAAGAACACTCAAGTCATATTCAAACCATACTAACACTTGTGTCTCCTCCATTGGAAGTAATTCAATTTCCATTCTTAGAAATGGAAGTTCTATTATAATTCATGGGGTTTTTTGAGAAAAATTCTAATAGAATAATAATATAGTAATAATCAAAAATAAGGGTCACTAATTTTAAGAAATGGCTCTTTAAAGATGATTTTCTGTGATTCTTTAGCATTTTTGTACATCTTGAGAAAGCACACATTTAGTCTAATAGTCTTTAATATTTTAAGTGTATTTGCACAAAGAACACTTTAGAAATTTTGTCTCTCTCCAAGTAGACAGCAAGTTTCTTCATTTCAATATATAGATGAGAATTTTTTTCTCTAAGCAAAAATTTTCATTTCTTTGCATTTTCTGTAGATAATTCAGATGCCCTAAACTCAGTAATGCCAAGGAACTTTAGAAAGGCAAGAAGAAATATGCCATGTAAGCAGCAGGCTAACATTTCCTGCAAAATATTGCTACCTATTTCACCTACTCATGCATTTACAGAAGAAGTAGGATCTCTTGCCCCAGTATTGTGGTGACTGTTGACCCTACTCTTGGAGGTACAATTAAATAAAGATGTTCTTATAATATTGGTGCAGTAAACATCAATGATTGAACTACAGTGACAAGATTATATCAGTCTTTCAGGGAGTCCAAAGCTGAAATAGATGGGCTGATTTTGAATTTGAATCTGCCACCTGATATAGGGATTAGGAAGGTCAAAACATTTTTTCAGTTAAAACAAGGGCTAAACTAAAATCAATTTCAGCTCTACTTGAAACCAAAAATGAATATGTCATGCCTATGGGTACAGGGTCCACCTCATACTTCATCTTTATGCTAACCTCAGTCCTGTGTAAAGAACCTCAAAATAACACATATCTGCTCAATTAAACTGGGCAGCTTCAAAAACAGAAACGACTCAAGTGTTTATGAATTTATAGGATACAGGTGTCCACCCCTCTACCCTAAGCAAACCTATGAACCAAGAAAGTGGCCATCTTCAACTGTTGCTGTTTGAAAGAGGCTGCAGGAGGGGCAGGTGCCAGGATGACAGCATATGTGAGGTCATGTAGAACACCCATTTGGGTTTCACTTAGTGTTCTACATCACAGTTCACAACCTGATTAATGTGCTCCGCATTTATACTTCTTTGTCCCCATAAATGTCATAATCTTCTAATCAATGAGGAATCACAAGTAAAGAACTTTCAATAGAACAAATTCCCCTGAAAATTTCTACCACTAAGTCAGCCATGAGGTTTTATATACCTGCCTCTCCTTTCCGGTGTCCAAATTATATTACTACATGGATGATGTTCCGTTGACTGGCAAGTCGGAAACCGCAGTTGTCCTAGATACAGTTTTGTCAGGATTGGCTGATAACCCCTGAGGAAAATGTACAAATGGCTACATATCAAGTGCTTCCTTAGGGCTGTGTAAGTGGAACACAGCATCCTAACACGGCTAGAAAGTGAGATAAAGGAGAGGAGACAATTCATCATTAGGCATCAGGTATTAGAGAAAATATTATCTCCTTTGATCATTCTGTAGCCCAGTGTGGAAATTGATGTCCTTACCACTGTACTAAGCTGTCTATTTAATTCCTTGTGCAAGTTAACCTGTAAGCCAGTATCCTCTGAGTGGTGCTTAGACCATCGCCATGCTGTGCTGGAGCCACCCCAACAGTGTGGTCTCATTAAATGTAAATGTCTTCTAAGAACTGTGAATGTCTATGGCTGATTATTCTGTCAATTAGAGACTATGGTGAAGAAAAGCAACGTCCACCCAGTAGAGTGCCATATAATTCCTGAGGACCTCTTGCATGCAACGAGTAGAGGCATTATTTTCAAAATGCAACCCTATTTTCGCTGAACCCTTGCAGAAATCTAATTCCTAACCCAGGAAAGTTAATTGCTGACCTAAGCGCGGTTTGACCTTCTCTAGACTGCTATTCTGATTTTGAGGCTGGTCACACTGTCCCGAATAGTTATAGAGTTAAGAAGTCCAACAAATCCTACATGCCAGGCAGAAATGTCATGTTCAAGGAAGCGATAGACTCAGTACCGACACTATCTCAGCTTTACAGTAAAAGGTGGCTGCTCCCCAACTGGGAGAAATGTCCTCCTCATTCCAGTTCTTACAGCCAAGTTCCTGACACAGCAGGCCATCTAGACACAGAGATCAGCTGCAAGCTACTCCTGGTTCTCTGTCATGTATGGTCCAGCTAAGCTGAAGCCAACAACAGCTACTGGTCTGCTAAAGGTAATCACCCCAGTAACAGTGATCTAAAGTTTAAAAATGAGCATGGCTACTGTGTTCAGTGAATGGAACCAAAGACCTTTCGCTTAGTTCTAGAGAAAACAGCCTTCAATGAACGTTCATGTTTCTAATTCTAGTTTAACCAATTTCACTGTTGCCTGTAGCCAATTTGGAGAGCTATGGGTAACATATTTAAGACACCACCATTTAAGACTGTAATCTATGGGCCCAGATAGATGGCTTGGTTGTTAATAGTGCCTGCTGCTCTTGAAAATCATGTTAGGAGACCCAAAATAACCTGTAATTCTAGTTCCAGGGGATCATCCCTCTTCCAGTGCACCTGGACGGACACACACACACATACACACACACACACACACACACACACACACAAATAAAGTAAATCTTGTTTTTGAAAAGAGACTGCAAGATAAGAAAGGACAGAAGCTGAAGCCATTACCAATGGTCAGAGTCCAGGTTGTCATACTTTTATGGAAAAAAGTAAAGTAAAAGCCTACACAGATTTGAAAAAACAGAATAGACAGTTTTTCCACAAGAAATAATAGGTCAGGTTATACTTCAAGGAAGCATAGGATCCTAGGAGTGAAGATGCTCTGGGAGTTCTTTTTATGGCGTGCAAAGCATGAGAGTTTGGTTGCTAACAGGTATAGCTTGAATGGTTCTCTATTTTGATTGACATCAATTTCTCTACTGTACATGTACCTTCCTACAATTCATCTGACTTTAGTCATAGTCAGGTGCATGTCCATTTATTCACAAGGTTAACTAGGAGATTCTCCCTAAAGCTTCATTTTGAAGATAATGTTTAGTTTATTATGCATGCAGTCAGAACCAACAGAGGCAAACCTTCCTTTTTGGTCTCATACATGGACATAAGAATAGTATGATTGAGTAGATTCTGTGTTATGGTTGTCAAGGGGCTGTGAAGTTTCACTGTAAAGACTGGAGCATGTATGCTGTTCTTTGCAAGTAGGAGTCTTAGATTTCTGCTAAGTGTTTAGAGAGGCGTGTGACCATGTAGAGTCCCAGGTTACTAGCCTATTCCCTACACTTGTTTCCCTCACCTAATTAGCAGACTCCCTAGGTCTCTCACAGAGTTTCCCTTAATAAACTCCCATTTTCTGGCATGACTGAGTCAGTGTATACTCCATGATTGCCACAATTAATTCAACAGCATAAATATCCATCCTTCCTCAGAGCTTTGACACAATATCAAAGATGCTATTTCCAGAGCAAAGGATACCAATGCACATCAGATCTCTCATTCTGGCTAAAACTCATCTGTGTTTCTTTACTTGCTTAAGAAATGGCATCACAACATAATCAAGACTAGCCTATGTAGCTCAGGCTGCTCTTGAACTCACAGCAATCCTACTGCTTTAGTCTCTAGAGTGCTGGGATTTTTAGCACGTACTACTACACTCACCTTAAGATCAACTATTGCAGATTGAATTCTATACTCATCTTCACCCCTGAGTTATCAGCAGTATCCACATTGTTATGTTACAGACAGTTTAATAGTATATAAAATGAGTAACTGTTTCTGATCATTTAAACAGTATCAGATGTACAAAGTAACAAATGAGAGCTCATTCCACTTTCCTTATGAATTTCACCTATAAACAGTAAGAATGGTTTATTATAGAGAAATAACTAATAGTTAAACTGAGCAAGGGAAGATGGGCTAGGACAAAGTCCAATAAATATCATGGAACTTTTAGGAGTCTGCTCCCCATATGTTTATGGATATCACAGTTTTCCTCGGTTTATGTTAAAATGGGAAGGATATATTTTCAAACAAGGAATCTCAATATTTCTGATTTTTTGGAAATTTTATTGAGACTTGATTACATAAATGTAGTTGATCACTGATAGTGTTAATCTCAGTTATGAACTTGACAATATTTAAAATCTCCTAGGAAAATAATAAGGTACATCTCTGATGGCTTCTGTCAGAATGCTTTGATAGAAGATTAACTGAAAGAGGAAGAGCCACACTAAGTGTAGGTGACACCATCACATGAACTAGGGCCCTCTTCTGCTCCATGCCTTCCCCCATTTTGATAGGCTTAATCCATAAGCTAAAATAAAGTTTTTGTCCATTAAAGAATTGCTGTCAAGTATTTTAGTCATGGTGGTAAAAAAACTAACTAATACAACCACTGTACTTTGGTCACCAACTACAGACAAATACTAATACTGTGTGAACCATCAGCAGTGTTCTAAACTTGACTGGATTTCAAAGCCTCCATCCAGGTAAATAAATATCCTTCATTATGCATGGCATACCAAGGGGTTGAGGACTACATCTCAGCAACCAATGACAAAAGAAAAACTGCTTTATTCAGACAATATGAATTTGGACAATTTAGATATTCTATACTTTAAATATTAGTCAACAATCTATTGAGCGTGAAGAGAGCCAATGGGCTTTCCAAACTTCCCACTACTCCTAAGTCCCGGGTGTTGTTTATATTTTTTACTCAAATATTAACAAAATACACTTCTGTCTAGCTCATCTATTTATTCTCTGTACATTTTTTATTGTTTTATTGAGCTATATAGTTTTCTCTGCTTCCCTCTGTTTCTACCCACAACCCTTATGCCCTATGATTCCCAAGCTCCCAATTTCCACAGATGTTGCCTTTTTCTACTTCTCACATAGATTAGATCCATGTATATCTCTCTTAGGCTCCTCTTTGCTGTCTAGGTTCTCTGGGATTATGAATTGTAGGCTGGTTTGTCTTTCCTTTATGTCTAAAAGCCACATATAAGTGAGTACATATTATATTTGTCATTCTGTGTCTGGGTTACCTCATTGAATATGATGTTGTCTATATCCATCCATTTGTCCACAAATTTCAAAATGTCATTATATTTTTCCATGGTGTAAATGTACTACATATTTTTTGTCCATTCTTCAGTCGAGGGGCATTTAGGTTGTTTTCAGATTCTGGCTATGACAAACAATGCTGCTATGAACATAGTTGAGGACATGTCCCTGTGGTATGATTGAGCATCCTTTGGCTATATACCCAGAAATGGTATTCCTGGGTCTTGAGGTAGGTTGTTTCCTAATTTTCTGAGAAATTGCCATACTGATTTTCAAAGCAGTTGTAGAATTGACTCCCACCAACAATGGAGGAGTTTTCTCTTTACCCCACATTCTCTCCAGCATAAGCTGTCATCAGTGTTTATGATCTTGTCCGTTCTTACAGGTGTAAGATGGAATCAGAGTTGTACGATTTCCATTTCTCTGATAGGAATATTGAGCATTTCCTTAAGTGACTTTCAGCCATTTTAGATTCATCTGTTGAGAGTTCTCTGTTTAGGTCTGTACCCTATATTTGTTATTTTGATGACAAATTTCTTAAGTTCTTTGTATATTTTGAAGAAAAACCCTCTGTCTGATATGGGGTTGGTGAGGAACTTTTCCCATTCTGTAGGCTGCCATTTTGTCTTGTTGACTGTGTCCTTTGCTTTACAGAAGCTTCTCAGTTTCAGAAGGTCCCATTTATTAATTGTTGCTCTCAGAGTCTGTGATACTGGGTGTTATATGTAGGAAGTAGTCTCCTGTGCCAATGTGTTCCAGTGTACTTTCCACTTTCTCTTCAATGAGGTTCAGTGTATTTGGTATTATGTTGAGGTCTTTGATCCATTTGGACTTGAGTTTTATGAATGGTGATAGATATGAATCTATTGTCATTCTTTTACATGTTGATATCTAGCTATGCCAGCACCATTTATTGAATATGTTTTACTTTTTCCATTTTATATTTTTTACTTCTTTGTCAAA
Source organism: Ondatra zibethicus (assembly GCA_004026605.1). Taxonomy (NCBI): domain Eukaryota; kingdom Metazoa; phylum Chordata; class Mammalia; order Rodentia; family Cricetidae; genus Ondatra; species Ondatra zibethicus. Next base: position 13,618 of record PVIU01022584.1, read on the forward strand.
AATCAGGTGTTTATAGGTGTGTAGGTTGATATATGGGTCTTCAATTTGGTTCCCTTGGTCCTCCCATCGGACCGTGTGCCAGTACCAGGCTGTTTTCAGTATTGCAGCTCTGTAGTAGAGTTTGAAGTCAGGGATTGTGATGCCTCCAAAAGTTCCTTTATTGTACAGGATTATTTTGTCTATCCTGGGAGTTTTTCTTTTCCAAATAAAGTTGAGTATTCTTTTTTGAGGTCTGTAAAGAGATTTGCTGGAATTTTGATGGACCTTGCATTGAATCTGCAGATTGCTTCTGGAAAGAATGCTATTTGTACTATGCTAATTCTACCTACCCAACAACATGGGGGGGGTTCTTTCCATTTTATGTTGTCTTCTTCAATTTCTTTCTTCAAAGGCTTAAAGTTCTTGTCATTGTCTTTTTTGGTTAGAGTTACTTGTTTGGTTAAAGTTACTCCAAAATATCGTATGTTATTTATGGTTATTGTGAAGGGTGATGTTTCTCTGATTTCTTTCTCAGCACATTTTTCATCAATATAAATGAGGTTTACTGATTTCTTTGAATTGATCTTGTATCCTGCTACTTTCCTGAAGGTGTTTATGAGCTATAGAAATTCCTTGGTAGAATTTTTGGAGTCATTTATGTAAACTATCATATCATCAGCAAATAGTGAAAGTGTGACTTCTTCTTTTCCAATTTGTATCCATTTGATTGCCTTTTGTTGTCTTATTGCTCTGGCTAAAACCTCAAGTACTATATTGAACAGATATGGAGGGCATGGACCACCTTGTCTTGTTCCTGATTTCAGCGGGATAGCTTTGAGTTTCTCTCCACTTAGTTTGATGTTGGCTGTTGGCTTGTTGTATATAGCCTTTATTATGTTTAGGTATGCTCCTTATATCCCTACTTTCTCCAAGACCTTTATCATGAAGGGATATTGTATTTTGTTGAAGGCTTTTTCAGCATTTAATGAGATGATCATGTGGGGTTTTGGTTGTTGTTATGCTTATTTATATAGTGGATCACATTGACAGGTTTTTATACATTGAAACATCTCTGCATCTCTGGAATGAAGCCTACTTTGTCATGGTGAATGATTTTTCTGATGTATTGTTGGATTCAGTTTGCCATTATTTTATTTAGTATTTTTGCATCAATGTTCATGGGTGATGTTGGTCTGTAATTCTCTTGATTAGTAATATCTTCATGTGGTTTGGGTATCAGGGTAATTGTATCCTCATAGAACGAGTTTGGCAATGTTCCATGAAGGTTGCTTGCTTGGGCCTGTTCTCACAACAGTTGCTGGCTCAGGCCTGCTCTGGTAGAAGTCATTGGCTCAGGCCTCTTCCCATGGATATCCCTGGCTTGGGCCTCTCTCGGTACATTTTTTAAAAATAATTTGATCACTATATGGGACCATCTCTTTCAGTCACTTCTGTGGAATAGGCAGTGTGGCTAGTTTTCCCTTGAAGAATGCATCATCAGAGTTATTGTCGTAGTATTGATGGTAGGCACCAACATAGCTCTCTTCCTAAATCATGGAGTGCTGGTAACCATCATAAGAAACCATCAAGTGTGTAAAGACTTACCTTAACCAAGGACAGCATTCAAATCAGCCTGGACTCACTGGCCACGGCTGACATGAGGAAGAGAATTCCCTTTGACTTTCTCATGGGACAATGTAGATTCTGAGAACTCTCTAGCACAGTCTCTCCATCTGGTTTAATAGGCCAAACAAATTGGGAAGTCAAATACAAAACTTAAAGAGAAGCAATCAACCCTTCTGAGAGATACTGCAATAATTCTTGAAGGCAGGTTGGAGTAAAAGAGGCCTCGTAAGCTTTTCTATTTGGACTCTTTGTTAACAAACAGCCTTAATGAAAAGTTTTTAGCTGTCTTTGGTTTTAGTTTTGTATGTCAAATTGCCCAGACTATTTTATTTGTAGAAGTAAGAAAATTGCCAATTGTTTGGATGTAACTATCCATAGACACAATATCCATATTCCATGTGTATGAACAGCTTGAGTAAACAGAGATACTGAATCCCTCCTAAGGTAGAGTAAATGAACACTCTACATGATAAAGCATTTCATACAGGATAAAATTCAGATACTTATTATAATGTAGGGTTTCCCAAGCTTGGAGATCTTCTGCTACATCCTATGCTATGGCAACTATGAACCTATTACTTGGTAAGTGGCTCCCTAAACCTTTGTATATCCCTAAACCAAAAGACCTAAAGATGGTGGGACTGATAGACTCACACAAAGCACATGCCACTTACTATGTGCTGTGACTGAAATATCTCCTCTCCTTGAAATAATACAAATATTTTTCTGATGCAATTTATAAATTAGTGTCATGGCAAAAATTAACTTACAAATAGAGTAAAAGGCTCAAGGCATTTAGGATACGTGACAGTGCTTGGCATTTTCTAAGCAAATATATTTCAGCTGACAAGCTTGGGGTTGAGGACAAATCCAGACTAAGAAAAAAATTACTAAAGTTATTCTGATTTTTCATTGCTCATTTATGAATTTATTTTTCAAAGGACAAATTTTCTCTTGACTAACTAGAAGCAGTATTCAAGGTCATGGCTCTCACTATCTGGCCTTCAACTGGGAAAAAAATTATATGCATATTTATTTAGTTAATTTGCAACTTGATTGAGATAGGCATGCCCTCATTACATAACTGTTATTTGGGATAGAAATACTTTCAATTAAAATATGAGACTACAAAACAATGGTACCAATTGTTTAGGAAAATATTTGCGGAACTAATACTGTCATTCTTGGTGTACCACTTTGCCAAATGAGCTGTGTAAAATATGTGTCTATAGCAAATCATCTGTAAATTTCCAACAATACAAGAGAAGTACATTTTTACAGGAAGGATATGATCCTTTAGAAGCTGTATTGAACATCATGAGGCCTGTATATTTTTTCATTGTTTACAAATACGTGATCACTGAAATCTTTCTCTAAACACCTTTTTTAAAGTTACGAAGTAATAAAAATGAATAATTTAATACCAGTGTGTTTTCAAATAAGCACTAAAAATATTTATATTACTTTTGTAGTCCTTATCCTTTCCACAGTAGCAGGCAGCCCACTTCCCTTTTTAAAATAGACAACAGAAATGATCATTCACCAACCTTTAAGTACAACTAGTCAAGGGAATAATAAGATTGGGAACTGTTGTGATGTAGGGCTGATTTTCAAAAACATCAAGTCTGTATTTTCAGATTATAGTTAATGTATATAAATATAAAACTAATAGTAATCTGTTATTTTTAAATTTTGTATGGTTAACACATTTTTAGTAATTTAAAATTTATAGTGAGAAAACCATAAGCATAAAGATTCCATGACTACAGACAAGCAACTTCATAAGACTATTGAACTGATTATTGTTTTATAGCAAGCAACTTTTACAATGTTAACTTTTATGGCTGCAATAGAAATATTTCACAAATTTTAAAGAATATGTTGATAAAATAAGTATTCTTAAATATATTCTCATAAAAATGCTCATGCCAATTAAGCTTCAACACTGTAAAAAGTATTTCATTTCTTATATGCCTGCTAAATGTATGTACATAAATATGTTGTCCATATGGATAATAGTTAAATTAAGAATTGTTATGCCTAGTATCAATTATATTTCTGGAATATTACTTTGCCATAACAGTACACTTAATAGTTCTTATATATCAATGCTTTTCTATATGATTCATAAGCCTTGATTATATATTTTATGTCCATAAATGTAAGTGTATATTTTTTTTAATTAGGCTTTTAAGACAAAACTCAACTTCACATTGTTACTGAGTACTTATGGCATCAATAGTTCAATGATCCCGTCATTCTCTCTGTGAGCATGTGTACACATCGGGAAGCTAGAGATCAGCTGGGTGCTCTTCATTTTGTTTTATTGTTGTTTTGAGTCGGGCTTTCATTATCCTGGAGCTCACTAAGTATACAAGACTGGACGAGCCTGAGGGATTCCCTTGTCCTTGTCTTGGCCTCCTCAGTGATGGAATTATAGGTTTAACCACAGCTGGTTATTTTTCACTGGCTCTGAGGATTTAACTCAGGTCCTCATGTTTATGTGGCAAGCACTTTAAGAACTGAGCTGTCTCCCCTGCACCGCCATCTCTCTTATCCAGATGATAAATATGTCCACTGCATTATTGAATTTTCTAGAACAAAAATAGGAAGTGAAGCAGGAAGAAAGAGAAGTAAGAAGAGAAGGGGAAGTGAAGCAGAAATCAGTGAATGGAAGCAGAAAGGGAGTAATGGATAAAAGAAATACAAAATGAAGGCGAGAGGGAGTAATGGGAAAAGAAATACTGCATGCTGTGATACTGAGCCAAACTGTGTAGATTTCCATCTACAGCTTACTGCTTAACTAGGACCCGACTGTAGAAATAACTTGCCTTCCAAAGGAGAGTTACCTTCTTAGGAAGAAATACTGATTTTTCTGCTTAATTTTCCATGTCCACATATCTGTGTGACATAGAAGTTCATACATGCAGGTCATTGTCATAGGTATCACAAATGAGAATGTGATGATGGTTTTAAAACAGCTCAAAAAGCTATTGTGCATGAAACCCTGGTGTCAATTTAGAGACCCTAATAATTCCAGGAACTAAGGTACAGTGTTTTTTGGTACTTATTTTGCCATTCACACATGGTGGAAAGAAATCTAACTCCTGTCCTCTTGAAACAAAAAAGATATTTCTGTAATCATTCATATCAGAGGAATTTTGCGTCTGTTTTGTCCCTTATCGTTTCTTCACCCCTTATAATTACTCACAATGTCTTTTCCTGCACATTCCTTAGACCTGAGTCACCTGTACAACATCACACTGCCTGGCATCCATCCTTACACAGAACAGACATTCAGAAAATGGCTTATATACAAAAAGATGTATTTTCATAATGAGTATATGCAAATAATAAAGGAAGGAAGAAGAAAGGAAAGAAAGGAAGAGAGGAAAAGGAAGAGGATGGGGGGAAGAGAGGGAGAAAGGGCTGCTTTAGGCATTTGACCCTTGAGGATTAATCCAGTGTTGTGACTGCTGGTAAATTGATCCATAATTCATTCTTTTAGTTCTGGGCAAAGCTGTGAATGTCATAACCAGTCACTGTATGTTCACTAGAAGCACCTGTATAGAAGTTAAGAGAATAAGCCTTGCAGGCAGATTGGCCTGACCAACTTCTATCTCTTGTTTCCATTACATCCTTTTAAAACATTACAAATTGTGGGCACACATTGTCATCATCATCACTTTATAATCTCAACAAACAAACACGCAAAGTTGGGAAACTTGTATTGACTTTCTCCCTTTAAGTGGAGAAGAGAAACTGTCTGAAGAATATACTCAAGAATCGATTTCTTCTGCCTTAAAGGATGCAGACTAAGAAAGATTTCGTTTCCTTTTCATGAGCAAACTTCTTTTGTCTACATTTTCCAAAGGTGAATAAGCAGATCCAAAATTTTCTTTGAGAACTTTTCAGGCTAAACCTGGAGAAAAATCATAATTGGTAGCGACCCTCTCATTTCTTTAAAAATAGAAATTATCAAAATTTTCTGTTAACATATCTTAATTTAACCAACAGTGGTTTCTGAGTTAAAACAATGTATAGTTTGAAAGTAAGCAAGCCTTACTATCAGAAACAAGCTCGAAAACACAGTTCACTTCATTTGACTAATTAAAACCTCAGGATAAATGCGTATGACAGATACAACATGGTAGATATTTGCATGGAGTTAATTATACTTGATTATATATTTTGACCTTTAGTGAACACAGACACACATGCTCAGACAAAAATTCTCATCATCTGCTGGTACAGTGGGGCATATTATACCTTACAACTTGGCTAGGTTTCTCATTCTCAACCATTCACAGTTAGCAAAATAGAAACCAGAAATGTTTGAGGCCTGAAGAATTGAAAGAATGGCTTATGATTTATTCAAAGAATAAATAGCTCTGCTGCATTAGTATAATTGTAAAATACATCACTCAGGTGCATATGGAACTTGTAAGGACAGCATATTTAAGAGAAATTAGTTCAATGTATGCAAATTGATTGAGTGCTGAAACCTCCCGTTATTAGGACTAATTTCCCCTTCTGAATCTTATGTTGACATTTATATGATTTTAATAAGACTCCATGATGAGTGTCCTTTTAAGGAAGATTTGTATTAAGTGAAAGTAACTACATATGTAACCATGTAAATGCCAGCTAGGGAAGGAAACTGATTTAATGGAAGTTAAAATTCATAAATGCAACAGTGACAAAAAATGCATCATATTTGTGGCATTCTTTACTCACAAAGCTCTTTCAAATAGCCGGTCTCATTTACTTCTCCTACAATGCTTTGGGAAAGAGGGGTGTGGGTCTTCAGATTGGGCTTGACATCTCACAGTTTTCCATTGCTGCCTGACAATATTAGCTTACAATATGGGATTTATCAAGGCAACATTTAAAAATAAACCCTGGGAACTGAATTAATTATTTTCAAATGCTTTACAAAACTGAGTTGGCTTTGGCAGGAGACAACATTACATTCCCTCTATTCTTATCCTTTTAAAAAAGCACAGCTATTACAGGAGACGCCAGGTGGTCAATTTGCATAGATAAGACCAAAGAAAGCAAGGTTGGGGAACATGGAGCAGAGGAAACAATGCAAACTGAGCTTTTTTCCTTAAAAACAAAACAAAACAAAAATCTCTGTTTTGCTAGCTCAGGCATACTTCAAATGGATCAGTGAAGTATTTTTGTTTTAACAATTTTTTCATTGTTAAAATTTTTTGAGATTATAGTATAATTATATTATTCCCACTTCCATTTCTTCTCTCCAAACCACTTTCTCCTTTCTCCTTCTTTGAGATAGATAGATAGATAGATAGATAGATAGATAGATAGATAGATAGATAGATAGATAGATAGATAGATAGATAGATGATAGATAGATAAGAAATATTGTATTGTATATATATTACATATATATATGTAGACATACATGTTTCCTAAATTTGTAAATACAACCTGCTCAGTTTATATGTTACTTGTATGCATATTTTCAGTGCTGACTATTTGGTATTAGATAATCAAATGGTGTGCTCATCTTCAGAGAAGACTATTTCTCCCTCTCTCAGCATTCCTTAGTTTCCTGAAGTTCTTTGTGTAGGGTAAAAGCCTCCTGACCTTTCTTCAATCTGGTTTAGCATGTCTTCTGTGGCCCTTATTAAGTTCATGTATGTGTAGTTATTGTTATAATACTATGTGAGTATAGCTTCTGATATTCTGAGGAGACAGTGTCTCACAACAAATTCCCTGTTCCTCTGGCTCTTACAATCTTTCTGGCCCCTCTTCCACAATGATCCCTGAGCCTTGGGTGCAGAAATGGTGGGTGGTGTATCTTTTGATACTGGGATCCATAACTTTGCATTCTGATTTAATCTTAGGGATTATGCTGTTTTAGGCAAGCAGGAGTTGTAGTTTTCCGCAAAAATCTGTGATTTCACTAGTCCTGGGACGCTATCTAGGGTTCAAATAACAAGCATATTTCATGCTTGTTGAGCAAATCTTTTTTGTTGTTGAGCAAATCTTAATTTCAATTAAACATCTGTTGGTTACCTCTAGGAAATACATGCCATTGCTGTAAACTTATATTTATTGTAGCATGCTGGTCATTGTTATTGTTCATAGTCATCATAGCTGGTAAGACTGTTGATTGTTTTTTCCTTTGGCAGCATTCGTGGCACCCCCTTGTCCCATATGTGTTTGTACTTGTGTGTGTGTTTGTATGTGCTTGTCCCTGTGTCCTTAATATGTATGTATGTATGCACATATGTATGTGTGTATATAGAAGGCTTAGTTTCAGTTGAAGGATTTCTGGGATTTGTGTCTAAAGTGCATGGTGTCTTCTGTAATAGGGGTCTACCTTCTACCTCTGTGGGGCAAGCAAGGGCAACAGAATTACTCTGTAATGTTTGGGGAATCTCTTAGACAGCCCTGACTAACAACTTATAAAAGGGCTTCTCCTGCCTGGTATTTGGGTTTTTATTAGATGATCATTGGCTCTTGGAGGAAGCATGTCAGCCTGAAAGAGGAATTTTTAATTTAAAGTATGTATGCATATTTACACAATATCTTGTATGTTTTTTACATAATTAAGTAGTTAGATTTCTTATGATTTTGTCAACATTTTTTCTTTAATTTTACCGTCCTTTCTTTTTAATAAAATCTTGTTTAATCCCTTTGATCATTTTTCTTGAAACCTTAGTAATTTTCTTCATTTGAAAAATACCATATTCTTATTTTAGACACACTAATGAAAGGAAAAGATAATAGAATAAAATAAGAAAAAAATAGATTGAAAACAAAACTAGAAAATCACAAAGTTAAACTTAGAAATGTAACGATTTTAACTAACTACATATCATTCCTGATACATCACATTTTGTTCTTTCTCTAATATCAAAATGTACTCATGGAAGAAACATCGCTTATTATTGGCCCTAACTGCTGATAGCAACGAACAAGAAACTACTTCTAGTCCTTTAGATACAGTTATTCTGATAGGAATTAGGAAGGGAAAAGCAGCCACTGTCTTAGGCAGTTGGGATTTTAGACTCAAGGAAAACAAAATGTTTCTGTATCATGGAGGATCTGATACTTGACCCTGAGAGTGATGAGGCTTTACAGTCAATACCTATTGGTGAGCTCAGGACTCAAGTTCGAAAAACCTGACACTCCAAGATGCTGCTGAGTACCACCTTTGTTGTCACTTAATCCGGTGCTTCCGTCAATTTGTGGGGGAGCGTCTAAACTCCCCATCCCTGACAGCACACTTCAAGAAACAATCAATCGTTTTATAAATACATGTACATTTTAAATTTCATTTCAAAAGACAGTCCAGTTAGGTGCTAGAAAAGCAGGGAAAGGGAAAAGGAAGCAGGGAAACATGAATTTGCTCCCTGGAACGGTGCAGATGCAGGTGGAGGGGGAAACAGTATCCTGCGCCATCACGTGCACATGTCATGGAAATACATACACATACACAATAACAATGATGAATAAAAATATAGAAATATGTTTATTTTGACTGCGAACCTTGTAGAGACAGCATTAATTACCTTGCCTCTCATATCTAGCCCATCTCTGAAACTTATGTCTCTGAGTTTAATCTAGGTAGCTGCATCTACATCATTCTTTCTGTCTTAGTTACAATGTACTCTACTGTGTGAATGTGTCAAAACACATTTGTACATTTGTCCACTGGTAAATATCTAAGTTGTTTCCATTTGAAATTATTGTGGGCAGAGGAGTAATAGGCACTGTTTGATAGATATCCATTTTGATGACCAGACTCATTTCATTTGCATGGAGACATAAAGATATGTTTAGCTTTATTTGAACCGAGTTTCTTTATAAGATAAATAATTCTGTTTGATTCAAATCATGATGCTTTTAAAGCAAAGCAACTTGATTTTGTACTAGTTTCACTAACAAAAATTTCAGAAAAGCTTTTACTGAAGTGGTTTTTGCTGATGACTTTTCCAACTTCATCTATTGCCCCTACTAATAGGTTCTCTCTGGAGATATGAAGTGTTTGATACTTATTCTACCATCAACACACGTATATCCTGGCTAACAGAAATCTTCAGCTTAGGATGCCATTGTCCTGGATATCCATGTTACTATGTATTACTTACTACATATTACTAAAAATGGATTCAAGCTTCCAACTACTCTTCCCCACTGTGAGCTCTTCCAGAACATTCCTTCATCCATCTACAGGTTTGTAATCTCCATCAAGATATATGACATTTTGTTAAATAATGAACAAATAAACTTAGGAAACACTTACGTTCTGATAATTAGACACCATGATAAAAACAAATACCATGTCCATAATATTGCAATGTATCTTTGTAAATAAAATAGAAAATAGAATAAATCTGAATATCTTATATCTCTAAGATTAATATATGCATCATAATTTTTCAAAGATCATTGCCACTCATTTGAACACCAATATAAAACTCATAACCAAAATTGTTCTGTACAATTGCCCCTAATCTTAATAACTTCAAGATGATGTTCCAAATGGAACTTTCATAACAAAGAATATAAATATTATATTTTTATAATCTTACATTAGGACTTCTATACATACATAAAAAAACAGATCTGGTACTAGATTGCACATCTGGAACCATTTCATAAACTGAATTAGACCCTCATGAGAAATCAAAATGTATTACAGACTTAGTCTAAATTTTTAGCTTAATTATACTTCTCATTTTCTATAAGAAGCTATGCTTTGAGATTGGATTGTCATCAAAGGCATATGGTTAAGCAAATGTGTGAAGAAATACAAGGTTTCAGAGTAAAACATTAGCAATATATGTGCAAATGAATGTTGTACGTGTCTATACCAAAGCAGGCATGTGCTTTAAATAGTTGCTATTTCTCTTCCTAATCACAGAGCCAGTTTGGTCCTATAAAGAAACCCAACTCCATTTATCTTGAGAGCTCAAGAGATAACCTTTTTATTGGCCAAAAAAGAAATGAAAAACAAAAACAAAACTAATCTTGACAAATTAAATCCTCAGGAACTCACATAACAAAGCTGACTCTGAAGGTCTATGGGGAAATCTTATCTCCCTTCTCAATGTAAGGTCTATAGGAAATATCTTTTTATTTACTTCAATTACTTTATTCAAGGAAAACTAGCTGGGGCTGAACAAATGAATGTACAAATCTACATGCTTGCATGAATGTAAAGGATGAAGTACAGTACCATTTTAATAATACAAATAGAACTTGTTCAAGATACAGAAATTATAACATTATCTGTTTTATAACATAAAAGGATTTGATATAAGTTCTTCAAGGTGTGAAATATTAGAAACAAATTTATTTGTGTTTTATTTATGGACTCACTTGGAAAGAGATCTTACTTCCTGATGTCTAAATGATCATCCTGGTGAATTTGCAGAAATACAATGATGGCTCAGGAGTCCTAAATCTTTAGTTATTTCCCCTTATATTTTATTACTATTACTCCTTAATCCTTACTCATTTAAACACCTTTTCCTGTATATTTTATTACTAAACTAATCCACTGGGGATTTTTTTAATACATAAAATCAAAAGAACTGGAAGAAAGCTTACCTTCACTTCCTGCCAAAGATAAGTATTGTTTGCTTTTATTAAAGGATGTAAGTTGTCACAGAAAAATGATGAAGGCCAACTCCTCCTATAGAATTCTGGATTTTTTATGGAAGAAACAGGCAAGACTGAATTTCTCTCAATTATTGTGTATTCTTTGTGTAAAGTTACTCTAAGCAATTACAACCGAAAATGAAAGGAGTCTAAGATATCTGTGACCATATAAGCTCCAAGAGCTACAGAAATAATTAAACCCAGGAAATGGTAAGGATGATAACAGCATGGTAACTATAAAATATAAGAAAACTAAAAGAGTTTTAAGGAAGATACAATGAATAATACACTTCTAAACATTGCAAATCATTGTTTTGAATAATGCCCTAAGTAGAAGAGAAAGAATAATCACTTAGATATATTTCAAATTTTAAGCCAAGATATTGTATATCTTAGGAAACCATGGAAGACGGATGAAAAGGAGTGAGTGGAGGGCAGGAAAGGTTTGCTGCTGCATACTCCAGTTTTTATATACTCTCACCTCACTGCTTCCCTAGATGTGTGCTGTGTGGGACAATAGTCTTGTACCCTGTATTAATTTGTCAGTTGTATTAGTTTAATAAAATGTTGATTGGCCAGTAGCCATATAGGTGGGGCAACTAGAATAGGAGAATTCGGGGAAGAGGAAAAGTTTGGTCTGTAGTTGTCACCCAGATGCAGAGGAAGCAAGATGAAAATGCCTTGCTGATAAAAGGTACAAAGCCACGTGGCTGGCACAGACAAGAATGATGGGTTAATGTAGGATGTAAGAGTTAACAAGAAGTTTGAGCAATAAGCCAACCAGTTTATGATTAATGTAAACCTCTGTGTGTTTCTTTAGGACTGAATATCTGTGGGACTGGGCAGGACAGAAACCTCTATCAACAGATGTGGTTTCTGGGAACAAGAAAGAAAAAGACAGTAATGAATATGACAGAAACTGAAAGAACAAGAAGAAAAGGAGTCCAGAATAATGGACAATAAACCAAAACCTTGTCAGAAAGAATCCACTGAATGACTCCTAAAACACAAAAATAAAAGCTACATTGTAGGGAAATATATATTTCATTATTACAGGAACAATCAGAAAAATATCTGCAATAAAAATCTATTGAAACAAAAGCCAAAATCAACAGTAACACTAGGGATACATAGATTGTCCTCAACTATTTATTGCAGAAAGAACTTTTAGATTTTGTTTTTTCATTTTCCCATGGGGAATTTCAAAACATTCTCAGTTGCTGCTTGTCCACAAAAAGCATGTACTGATGAAAATTTAGCTGCTAATAGCAATAAAATATTCTTGAGTTTGGAAACTCAACATGGCAAGAACTAGATTCATAGCTATTGACTGACCTTCCCTCCTTGAGTTCTCACTCCTAATGCCTGCTTCCTCCAATAGCTAATGAATTGCAACCTAAGGAGATAGAGAGTCACTGATCAGAGTTTTGGTTTGATAAATAGCAAGTGCTCCTTTGAGCCATGATCCTTATCTGAGATAATAACCAAATTCAAACATATCTGTTTTTAAAGTACTTGAAACTTTCCATGTTTCAATTTTCCCAAATTTACCAAAAGATGCAAAATTAACACTTGTCACTTAGGGTTTTCCAGTACATGCTATTGTGCAGAATAGCTGAGAAGGAAAATACAAGGTATGCTCAAAGGACAAAGGAAACAGTTCACTCTTAAGAGACAATGAATTGAACAGACATGAATTATAGCACAAAGTATAGAGGCATATATATTTAAATATATGAAAAATGGTAACAATATCAAATTGGTGTAAGAACATAAAGATTAAGTATTAGGTATAAAAAGGATAATATCTGAAAGAAAGAAGAAAGACTTGAGATTATACATGATGAGCACAGCTGGAAAACAAATTACTGAGCAGGAAATAAGACTTAGTCACTTTACAAAAGACGGAAAGAAAATTTGCTGTGTTAAGTACAACACAACTAAAGAGAGACACAGAGTGTTCTGGAGATAGCAGGTGAGGAATGGGAATATCTGAAATAGTAGAGAGAGGGAAAAGGCAGGCATGCAGGAAGGAAGAAAGAAAGAAGTAAGAAAGGAGAGAGAAGTGAGTAAAGAAGTGAGGGGGGGAAGGAAAAAGGCAGACAGGCAAGAAAGAAGAAGAGAAAGGAGGGAGGGAGAGGGGAAGGAAGGGAGGGAAAGAGGGATGACTAGAAGGATTAGGTGACAAGGAAGTCAGATAATGATGAACATATTTATTGCAAGAAGCATTGTTGCAATGATTCAGAAGACAAAAGCAAAAGGCCAGACATAGAGGCTCATATCTGTAATGCTGTCACTGGGATTTTCACGTAAGACTTTTAAAGTTGGGGAGTATAGTTTGGAGTACTGAGCTAGTGTGTACAAGGAAGGCACTAAATTCAATTCCCCAGGCACCTCACATAAATAAATGAGAATAAATATTTAAAAGCAAAAAGACTTCTAAGATGGTGGTTCAATTGGTAAAGTATGAGGATCTGAGTTGAATCACTAAACTCATGAGAAATGTGTGGTGGGCTGTGGTGGGGGTGTGAGTATAATGACAACACTGAGAACACTGAGACGGGAGAACCTAGCGCTCACTGATCAGCCCATCCAGCCTACTTAGTGAGCTTTAACCAATAAGAAAGCCTGTCTCAGAGGAGCGAGATAATTTTCCCCAGGATGACATCCAAGCTTGCTCTCAGACCTGAACCCTTACAACCCCACGGGCATATGTTTTAAAATGACACACTTCAATGTTGTTTACTTACTAAAGAATGACAAAATTAGTTCAATCAAATCTTAGATATTGCCAAAAGAAAGTCAACTTATTCAGAATTAGCAAATATTGAGGACAACTTTTTATTTAGAAAACTAAAACTGCAGGTAGTGGCAGCACACACCTTTAATCCCAGCACTTAGAACGGAGAGATAGTCAAATCCTGTGAGATTGAGGCCATCCTGGTCTACAAAGAAAGTTCCTGGGCAGCCTGAACTTTTCCACAGGGAAAAACAATACCTGTCTCAGAAAAAAGAAAATTGAAACCAACAAAAATAAAAATAACATTTAAAGGGGGTTATTCTATAGAGATTTGCATTGGTATATAAAAAAATAAAAAATAAAGTCCACATGTACTCAAATAATTTCTAATAAATACCACCAACTTGGTAGTTGATTACTACAAAGAAAAATCAGGAAATCACTACCCACTGAGAGAATTTGGCCGAGTTTGCTTTCTGTTGTTGTGATAAACAACATGATCAAAAGCAACTGGGAGGGGGGTATTTTATCTTATATTTTATAGTCCATCATGAAGGGAAGCCAACGGAGGAACCCAGGAAGAAGTTTGAAGGAGAAACCATGTTCCAGGCTCACATTTAGCTACCTCTGCTATACAACTGAGGCCCACTTGCCTAGGAATGTTACCACACACAGTGAGTGTGGTGGTTTGAATGAAAGTGGCACCCATAGGTCCATTAGTGAGGGGCAGTATTAGAAATTGTGGCCTGGTTGAAGTGGGTGTGGCCTTGTTGGAGAAACTGTGTCACTCTGGAGGCAGGCTTTGAGGGCTTATGCATGCTGAAGCCATGCCCAGTGTGGCGGTTCTCTTCCAGCTCCCTGAGCATCAAGACATAGAACTGATGGGGGAATAGGCTTGGGTAAGAAAAGTAAAAGAGTATAGAGAGTCAAAGTTAATGCCTAAAAAAAGGGGGGTAAAGTCTTTAAAGAGACAGAGTACAGATAGTCATAGATTAAAAAAATAAATAAGCCATGTAAAAATGGAAAATTCACAGAATGTCTGGTTTATGTATTTTATTGTGTTTTCTTTGAATTTTTTGACTGTGAAGGAGCTAGGTACAGAGAGACTTTTTATTGTATGGGCTGCTAAGCTAAACCAGCATGGATATTATTATAAAGGCATAATGGCTTCAAAATTTGGGTCTAAGGATATGGTGCTTTGGAAAGGAGGTTCTTCTTTTGTTTTCACAGAGGATGAGACCCTGTGGATTCCTTCTAGACCAATGTGGTTTGATAGACCACTCCCTCCTGAAAGGTCACTGTGAACACCTTCAGAAAATTACTTCACTCAACTGGTGACTGAGATAAACAGGATACACCATGACAGACTTAATTAACATAACCCCATACAGCAAAAAAAGTTTGGAAAGAAGTAACTACGCCCATATTCCCAAATATTGTTTCTAAATGTTCTTTAAATTTAAAGGGGGAGGTGATATAGA
>PVIU01022585.1:0-29053 GCA_004026605.1 Ondatra zibethicus
TCTCATTCAACCATCTTTTAGCAAATCTGTAATGAGACTGTTCTATCAGCCAGACACAGTGTTATATAGTAGCAATCAGAAGACATTTAAACAGTTCCTGACCTCATACTCTGGAATTCCTACACAGGAAAAATGAGTGATTAAAATAGAACGCAGCAATCTTACTGGGATCGCATGAGGGTCTACAGATACATCAAACTAGCAAGGGCAGAGTTGCTCACCTAATCAATAATTTCATCCATATAACACCCTGTCACTCTCGCTGTTACTGCTTCTATCCTCATAGAGTGGGGTGTATTCACTCTGCTGGATTTATTCTCATGGCTCAAGTGCTTCTGAATCACAATGCTTCACTTTTCTTTTCAGTTCATTCATGGGTTGCCATTGCACTGCATCGACATAGCCAGGCTGAAGCTGGTTTCCATAAATCCTCTCAGTGGATGTATGATTCCATTAAGATTTGCCATAAAACAAACTTAGTCAGGCTTGGAGGGTAAAAATGAGATAACAGCCATTATCTTCTGAAGTTCATGGCAGAGCATCAGTGGTCACCACAGTTCTTATGCCTTGCTGCTTACCTGTCGACTTTCCCTGTAGTAGCAAATCAGGTCTGTAGTTCCTGACAGTTTTCAATTCTATCTGTATTCTGTGTTCTCAGTAAACACTTGTTTAATATTAGTCCACCCATAATGTATATACCGATATTCCAGAATGAATTCTATGAAAAACAAATTTACACCCTTCTACAACTGACCAAGGACCTGCTTAGGATTCATGGACAAGCCCCTTCTCTACCTATGACAAAGCCAGAGACAAACCCTTCATATTCACATTCCTTGTCTTATAAAGGATAAGATGAGCTTCTTATGTCCATTGTTAAATAGGAACAAAACACTTTTTAACCAAACTTTTTAAGATTTTCTCTTTTCCAAGGTATTGACTGATGCAACAAGCATACAATGCCATTACAAAGGCTCCTTCAGGTGAAACACTGTTAAGTCTTCTTTATACCCTATTTGATTTCACTCTTGAACTTCCCTTTTCTTCTAGTATATAGTCTCCTCTCTATAGATGAAACTATTGGAACACGTGGAGATCTCAAGGGCATAGCTTGCTTCTGATGAAAATCTCCCTCACCAATCCCTTTCCAGAAACCATTTTGTCAAAGGAAAGTCACAATAGACAAACTATGCAGGCAAGGAAGACGTTACCCAATTCTACTACAGTAGGGGAGGAAGGCGAGCTTTTTTTCAACACAATCAAAAAGTTCAAGAGTGAGCTAGGGAAGGTACTAGAGAGTATGTGTCCATCACTGACTTATTCCTGAGTGTGCATGTGTTTCTTTCTGATTAGTAATTCTCTCTTTGTTACCTAATTCCCAGAAATTAGGTTCCTATACTCCCACATACAAGGGAAAGGGGACTTTCTCCTTCCATGTTTACATTTCAAAGAGAGAAAGACATTGACTAGATGCTAGAACTGGCTGTAAGCTACCAAGTTGCCACATTTTAAAGAAGCAGGTAAAGAATATATACATGGAAATAGTCTAATGTAATTTTTCTAGTACAGATCAAGTCACAATTAAGAAAAGGCCTGTCTGAAGTTTACTCAGTAGAAGGGAGAAGTGAGAAAGTTGAAGAGTCTTGGTGTTTTATTTGGGGCTTCTATTGCTGTGAAGAGACACCATGAACATGTCAACTCTTATAAAGGAAAATATTTCATTATGGTGGTTCTCTTACAGTTCAGAGGTTTCATCCATCATCATCATGATGGGAAGCAAGGCAGTATGCAGGCAGACTAGAGAAGTGTAATTATTCAGCCACGAATAAGGCTGCACTTCCGGATTCTAGAGCCATGCACGTGCAGACAAGCCCTCAGGCAGAAGTGCCTGAATGTTAAAGGGCCCTGAGTGACCCACACGCGCACATGCATGGTTACATCCTCGTATGACTCAGCTAAGCCCTTGCACACATGCGTGAGCCCCGTCATCTGCTTATGACGTAGTCACGCCAAACCCCTGTGCACATGTGCTAGGCAGCTTTTAAAAAGCTGGATGTGCCCTCTCTTTCTCTCTCCCCCTCTCTCTCTCCTCTCTCTCTCCCTCTTTCTCTCTCTCCTCTCTCCTCTCTCTCTCTCTCTCTCTCTCTCTCTCTCTCTCTCTCTGTACACCGATTCCCCAGGCCTGTACATGCCCCCTCTAATAAACTCCTAAGTGGATTTGTTGAGAGTTTTATGGTTCCTTCTCACTCGCTCCAGGTAATTTCAAGAAGAAGCTGAGAGTTCTTGCATCTTGACTCACAGGCAACAGGAAGCAGTCTGTCTCAATGAGTGTGACCATATGTGAGACCTCAAAGCCCATCTCCACAGTGATTAATTTCCTCCAACAAGACCACACCTGCTCCTACAAGGCCAAATCTTCTAATAGTGCTGTTCCCTTCAGCGGGCATTTTCTTTCAAACCACCACACTTGGTCATTCTAAAGTCAACTCCTAAAGTCATCGTCAATAAATCCAGGTGTTTTTCTTCACCCTCTCTCCTCTCCTATCGAATCTTCTTCTCTTCTTGCTCGTTCATGGGTTAGCCCTTCCAGCAGCTCTAGGACAAAGGACTGCAGGTTTTCCAGAAGGTCACTCAATGTTGGAAGTCTTGTCAGAAATGTGTAGCTGCAATCTGTGGGTCTTTCCTCCCTTAGTTCCAGTTCTGTAGTGAGCCCTGTTGACCAGAATGTTTTTCCTGCACAGTGTCTCAGGCCACTGTCAGGAATGAAGGTTAGGAAAAGTGCTCACTGGATCCTTCCACTGTAAAGTATTAATGACAGCACAATACTAAGCATCATGCAGAGTTGCCCTGAGCCCGTAACTTCCACCTAGCATGCCTCCTTAATTGACAAACCTTCAAGCTTCTTAAGATAAATTTTTAGTATTTCCAATCAACCTGATACAGCACAATGGCTTATAACATAAATATTAAAACAAGGAGAATAAACTCACTCTACACAAATAATATAAAGGATTTTCAATTATTTCCATGACTCTTTTCTGTAAATCCTTAGGATAAGGGGGAAGGGAGCTTTTACAAAGATTTTTCCTCTCCAGAAAATAAGTTCTGTAATTCAATCATTAGCCCTAAGACATTCTGATAACCCTTGGATGCCAAATGATAGTGCTCATTGCCTCTGTTTTCCACCATTATACTCAAAGTGCCACTGTGTTTCTGTGTCAGGGATGATTCCCATCCACTACACACCTGCTAACACTCATCACAAAACAGGCTTCTTCCTACTCTGTAGACTTCAAATTCAATCAAACCTCAAGTGGCAGAACTGGTTCTATTTCTCTGTTTACTGATTTGTGTCCTCATCGCCTGCTGTAGAACCTTGTTATAGCCACAACTCACCTTCCAGCTTCAAAGTTTTCCCTTTAAGTCAGCCTTGTAAATCAGGAGTGTAAAAGTCAAGCTAAGCAAGGAAACGCACCAGATCCCTGACTCTAAAAACATCAAAGACTCTTCTTTGATACGGAAACATAAAGTTTGAATCCCTAAGCGTGTATATCAAAGCCTTTCCTTCTTCATGCTAATCTCTCACAAGATTCTAGTCTTTCTTATATTTGTGGTTCAAAAAGTCGCAGAAGTAAGACAATTACAGGTGTACATGGCTAGTAATAGCTAGATGGCTCATGTATAATAATTTCCATACCTTAACAAGTACTGAAATGCAAACAACAGAAAGAAAAGAGACAATGGAATGCGAGTATAATAGTTAAAAGGCATAATGAGCCACAGAGACTTTCTGCTCAGCCACAGAAATGGGGCATCTCAGTAGTAGACGGCCATATATGTCTTTACTTTACTCTGCATATATTTACATATATTATTTGTTTTTTCTGTGTCCTTATCTTTTGCTGATCATTAAACGCCAAATATAATTGTAAGACATAAACATACAACTGTATTACTAATAAGCAATTTATCTGAAAGATTTGTTAGGATATGACTGAATCAGAAATGGAATGAAGGTTATGCAGCAACATATAATGTAATGTGCAGAAATAGTGAATATTCTCACTGTAACTTTCTACAAAGCACACTTTCTCATTACATGGAATCACACTGTTATTATTATTGTTGCTTAAAAATTAAATGGTGATGGAAATTCCCATACAGATAAATAGAAACTAAGTAGTTAGTGGCCTTGCTGGTCCTTTCAACTCAGTTTGTTTTTCAGTTTTCAGTGTTTTTGTTTTATTGGTTGGTTTTTTTGTTTGTTTGTTTGTTTGGCTTTGTCCCCCCCCTTTTTTTTTGCTTCGTAGAAACACCAGGTGCTTTCATATGTTGAGGTTGTTACAACATCGGAACTGAAGTTCATATATTCTCCTCATCACCCTCTTGTCTCTGCCCATCTACAATATTGTCTCCTAAAGTACAGAGGAGACTCTCTCTAAAATCTTCTTACCCAATAAAGAAACTCCATCCCAAAATGCAATGCTCTTTAACCACTTCTCTAGAAATGTCATCAAATAGCTAAAAATACTAATCATTAGAGCTGAGTAGAGATAGAAAATCATCACCAATTTAGACAAATGTTTCATCTATTCTCCCAAGGAAACTATGTAGATTAATTAGGAGACAATCTGCCTAAGATATCCTCCACCCCGGCTTATCCCAGAGCCCAGACAACGCTTGTCACACACAAACTGTCGTTGGTGCAGTGGTATAGCTTCCTCTAACTGAAAACCTTTTATCCACTCTTCGAATGGCCTGACCACCCTGTTTACCTCTCCCCGGAAAAGAAGTGTCCCCTGGATGATGGGCATTGGTTCTACTGAGTCTCTTCTGCTAATGCACATTAATGAATATTTATGCCCTTGCTCCTATTTACTTATTGACACTTTCTTAAGGAGACTCAGACCTTTAGAGGGAGAAGGGGAATTATTCCCTGTTCCCCACAGACAGATGGTTTCTGTCTGGCAGCAGATGTGAAGTTTCATAATTTTTTGTGCAAATCATTAATCCTCTCACTAAAGGTAATTGTAATAATTAGCATTGATTTTCTGAAATCTCTGACTTCTCAGATAAACAATGTCATTTTCTGATCTTAATACCTCTTTCCTCCCAACACTTTGTGAATAAGTTTATTATATTCTTTTCATCTTAAAATATATTTGACAATTTCTATCTTCCTGAGCAAATTATAACTGATACATGCTGAGAAAGAAAAGCCGGTGATTCAGAGTGGCTGGAGGCTGTGTCTTCTCCACAGATAAAACAGTGCGTTGAGCATTGGGGATGAGGAGGAGAGAAGTCTCTCCACTAAGACTTAAGGGTGAGGAGAAGCCAGTTGTGCTAGAGGCTTCAGATTTCCAGAACAAAGCACCAAACCGGAAGTTGTTTAATACTGCCTGGTCCATTAGCTCCAGCCTCTTATTGGCTAACTCTCACATATTTTTTAGCCCATTTTTAAGAATCTGTGTGTCACCACGAGTTGTGGCTTACCAAAAAAGATTTAGTGTGTCTGACATGGCAGGCTTTATGGCAGATGACTCTTTGTCTCTGTCTCCTTCCCAGCATTCTCTTTTCTTTTCCCCGCCTATCTAAGTCCTACCCTATCAAAAGGCCAAGGCAGTTTCTTTATTTAACCAATAAAAACAACACATAAAAAAAAACCTCCTACACCAAAAGATGTGTAATTTCTAAATTCCAGAGGCTGAATCTGAACCCTAGGTGTTGACAAAGTTATGTAGCCACTCTCGGTATGAAGACTTCTTCCTTCCAGCTTATAGTTTGGCAACAGTACTTGGTAATCCTTCAGATATGGACAGGGAGGAAGGATCACTTGATCAAGAGGGGTCAAGATCATGAAGGGGAAAACCACAGAGACAGCTAACAAGGACTAGTGGGAGCTCACAGACTCTTGACTGACAGCTAGGGACCCTGCACATGACTGAACTTGACTTCTGAGTGTGGATGACAGTTACGTGGCTTGACCTGGGGGTGGGAGTCTCTGGCAGTGGGACCGGAATTTATCCAGGATGTGTGAGCTGGTTTTCTGGTACCCATTCCCTATGGTGGGCTACAAGGGGAATGGACTTGACCCTGCTTCAACTTCGTATGCTAGACTTTGTTGACTCCCAAGGGAGGCCTTAGTCCCTCTGAGGAGTAGATGGGTGGGGGGAGAGGGGCATGGAAAAGGTAAGAGAAAAGGAAGGAGGGGGAACTGGGGTTGGTATGTAAAATGAAAAAAATAAATAAATAAAAAAGATAAGAAAAAACAGCAACCAGCAGAGAGAAAAATAAAATGAATAATTAAGCTTTGGCCCATGAGGCCATATAATTTTACTAAACCTTAGGAATTTGAAAGATGGAAAAATTCCATGCATCAAATTTTAAAAGTTTGTCAATATTTATTATTAATAATTCAAATAGCTAAAAGCACACTCTGCTATTGGACATATGACTAAGGTTAAATACTTTAGAATTGAATTTAGAAATTCTGCACTATTTTCAATATTTAAAATGCCCTTCCTCTATATATACATCATATTTAATAGGTATATTCCCAAAGATGTATGTACCATGAAACTTAATGTGATATGTAAATGTACATATGTATTCATAGAAAACATATCCATAAAAAGGAATTAATTTCCATAAGGACATACCCAGAGACACAAAATAAAAGATAAAGATGTAGAAAATACATTCTTCACATTAGTTATAATAGCTATTTCAGTTGGGCAAGTAGATTTGAAAAATCACTGAATTAAAGAGGAATGTTACCTCATTGCTTCTATTTCCTAAGTCAGGACAACGAATATTTTATTTAAACAAAGTGAATTTCTAGGCTTAACAATAGACCCACTGCCTGATTAATGCACAGGTGATCTTGGGAAAACTACATGATTTCTCTGTATGTTAGAACTTATATCTCTAATATGGATCTAGAACTTGAAATTGCTTGTGCATTGCTTTGACTATTTGATAATTAACTAAGTGTGTACAATTGTATGTGCTTGTTCTGAAGAATCCAAGGTTTTCACATGAGCTCTAGCACATACTACTTCTCATGCATATTTTAAAGCATTTCAAAATTTCACTGTGATTGCAAAGAAAGAGGGTATTGTCCATTTTGGAAAATAAGAAGTAAAGTGAGTACAAATATATATTGCCTAATTGTACTATTTCAGAGGGGGTTACTATCTATTGTTCCAATGATGAAGAAACTGGCTGGTGATAATGGACTTCAAGCCTCAGAGTTGGCTGGGTTCTGAGGAGTTTGAAGCATCAGCGAAGGAAACATTTCTGGCTGGCTTAGGTCATTCACTTACCTGTATTGAAGGAGCAGAGCATGAGACGTGAAAGGTTGCATTGAATCCTGAGCGTAGGGCTTCGCAAGGGACTTTTGAAGGCAAGAGAATCTGGGTTGCTCTCTGAGCAGAGGGATACAGCATACACTGGCTGTTCGAGAGAGATGTTTCTGTTCTTGGTATTTGACTTGACTTCAGAGATGAAATCAAAACAAGCAGGTCTGTCACGGCTTTAGCGATTGTTTGTATCATGATAAAGATATGAACTAAATTCATAAGAGACAGAAAGAAACTGAAGACCAGTAGCACTAGGACTTTCCTCCATTGTGGAAATACATGACTTATTCACAGTGAAGTAGCCAGACTTGGGATTTTAGGTCAGAAAATGCATTTAAGTTTGGATTTCAGACAAACAACAAATTACTACTTAATATACTCCTATTACATCCTGCTCTATATTGCAAAAGCATTGGAGCTACAATGCTTGTTCTTGGGTTTAGATATCAACCTTCAATAAAAGGTGGGTTATCTCTTTCCCATTCCTAAAATACCATTTCTCCTGTTGAAAAAACAATAAAAAATTAAAAAAGGTAATGAATGCCACTAAGCAGTTACCAGATTACAGAAATAATTAAATCCTGCTACTGGTACAGCCAAAGGCCTGCTCATATTCTGCTGACAGAGAAATATTCTTAAGCTTAACCCAAATATTTATTGAAAGGATTGATCTCTGAGAACCTCATTTCTGTTCATCTGAAATACTCCCTTATTCTAGCATCTAACCAACTATGAAACATATATGTCCTCCTGAGGAACTGAATAAATCTTACAGTCATCTTTTTCCTTAAACTTTTGTTTTTAACTATCGTTTCATTGCAAATTTTGTGGGTTTTTTCTCACTATTTTTCTTTTTTTCCCATATTCTTTTATTTTTCCATTAAAAAAAAGAGTTACATTTCCTCCCCTTCTCCTAGTCCCCTCCCATTCCCCCCCCCTGCTGCTTCCTTAAAAGAGGGCATGGTGCCCAGCCCTGTGGGAAGTCCAAGGCCCTCCCCACTCCATCCCATCCTAAGCCACAAAATCTTCAACCAACAATTTCTCCTGCCTGCAAGATGTGCTTGGGTAATTGTGGCACAGAACATGTGGAAGTGATCAACCGATGACCGGTCAAGAAGAGGGAGCCTCTTCCTGACACTGCCTGGATCACCATTAACCAGAGGCTGGATAGCTCAGAGACCTAGGATATACCCAAACACGACTCCCAAGAAAGAATAAGTCAATGAAATGATTCTTAATTATATTCTGCTATAGTCATAGATCAGTGCCTAGACCAACAACTGATAGAAAGGAACAGTTGCAGAGACCTACAGACAAACATTCAGCATAGCTCAGGTACCCTGCAGAAGAGATCTGGGAATGGAAGGCAGATTGTAGGAGCAGACTGGAGTACAGTACACTGGGAAATTAAAGCCCACAGTATCAACTAAGCAGGACACTAGGGGCTCAGAGAGACTGAAATAAAAAAATCACAGAGCCTGTGTGGGTATGAACTAGGTCCTCTGCATATACCTTATAGTTGTGTGGCTTTGTTTTCTTGTGGTACGCCTAACAGTGGGAGTACAGTTTGTTTCTGACTCTTTTGCCTCTTCTTGAGAACATTTTCCTGCTACTGGGTTGCCTCATCCAGCTTTGATATGAGGGTTTATGCCTAGTCTTATGGTAACTTGCTATCCAATGTTTGGTTGATATCCCTGGGAGTCCTTGAAGGGATACTGGAGAAGGAGTAGATCTGAGGGAGAAGGGAGGTGTGTGGGGGTGGGGAAGAAAGGAAGAAGGGGAAACTACAGTCAGGATGTAATATATGAGAGATGAATACATTTAAAAAAATATTTTAAACTGCTTGCAAAGCTGAGCTTTAAAGTGTCCCTCAACCTATCCCTCTCTTTCTAAATAGTGATGACATTCAGGCTCACTGCAGTAGCGAAAATGGGTAGGAAAAATTCTTAGCCTGATAGTTGATTTTCTCTCTTCCAGTCTTTACTGGATTTGGGTTACTTAAGGTTTTTTAAAACTTGTTATTTTGTTCCGAGGCACTCTCTTCTTCCAATTCTGTAATGCACTTCAGTTAGACTTTTTTTAGTGCTTGTGATCTTTGCCTGAAAACCAGTCAGTTCTTGCCTGAGATAATCTGCCTTTAACCACAGAAGCCACCACACTGT
The DNA here is from genome assembly GCA_004026605.1 of Ondatra zibethicus. Lineage (NCBI taxonomy): Eukaryota > Metazoa > Chordata > Mammalia > Rodentia > Cricetidae > Ondatra > Ondatra zibethicus. The sequence continues at coordinate 9,524 of PVIU01022585.1, forward strand.
CGTTGTCTTATAAACTCCCCTTTAGAAGCATTTTCCTGCCAAGACATAAGTGATAATATCACCATCTTATACATGGGCTCTACAGTCTTCTGGCTGCAACAGTTTTCATTGTTGCTTGCACCCATTTGCAAAGTCAGCATGGTTATTTTAGTTCTGTTGTGATGGAAGCCTCCAGATTATCACAGCAGTTTCTGGCTTAGAATGTTAGTCAAGCAAATAACACCCTTTATATATGTCAAGCAAGAATCAATTTAATAGCAATGAGACTAGTGGGATCAGTACCCCCTTCCCTTGAACTGGATTGTCTTGCATCTCCCTCAACAATATAACATAACAAGGGGTCTTTTACAACTCCCAAATCCAGATCACAGAAATTCATGCTTACATTCATTTTACTTGGGATTTTTCCCATTAGGGAAACCAAGTATAATGTAAAATCACTAACCTTGCCAAGAGTGCCATACTAGAGGAGCCGAGTGACAAGCAATATCACCTGCGGACCATATAAGTGAGCCACCAAGGATATCTAACCTATTTCCTCCTTCATAACATCTCACTGGAGCCATACAGGAGACTCCAAGCAGAAACTAGATGCCCATACCTTTCCAAATTTCTGACATATAAAATTACGAGCACAGTAATGTGGTTTTTTAACCTACTCTGTTGGGAATCATTTTCTTTTGTCATAGCAATAAGAATAATATATGGTAGATGCTTATGAAACTCCTAGAAGGAATCCCTGCTCCCACCAAGGAAAAAGGAACTGCCACAAAGGTTTTCCACCATCATAAAATAAAACTAAATTATTGGGGGAAATGTATACATACACACACACTTTACTGCCGTAGGGACAAAGGGTAATAGCTGTCTGATTATCTGATAAAGGACCAGGTTGTGTATATACAATTATAAGGTATATGTAGAGGACCTAGTTCATACTCCCACAGCCTCCTCTGATTGCTGAAGCCAAGTCACCAGCTATTCTTTCCTGAATATAAGTCTAGAACAGCATGAGTAAAACCCAAAGGCCTCCCTGAATGGGGGATAGTGAAAAGGATTCTTGGATGTAAAGGCACGCAGAATTTCTAAGGCAGAGTACCAGAAAAGAGGTGTTACTTAGAGATAGTATCAATGGACTATGAAGGTTTAATTTCTATGGACGAGGTAGTTAAAAGAGAATAGCAATCAAGTCGCATAACCTCTGATGCTTGGTGGTTGGAATACCTCCCACTTTTATCATCTAAAACAGAGACAAATCAAATTTCCTGGCAATCATTATGTCTTCTGAAAGATGCTGACTAAACATGTGCATAAATTAGACCTAATTGAAAGCTACAAGATACCTTAAAATTTACAGTACTTGTAATATACTATAATCCAACAAATTTGAAATTTGCATGAAGAAGCCAGGAAACCATGAGCTGTGAGCAGAAGACAATCAACAGGATCATAGAATTAATAGGAGCAGCAGGTATCTAAACCATGGATTGTGAACCTTATACAAATAAGAACATGAAATAAAATGTAAATAGGATAAGAAGATCCAAATGAAAACTGAGGAATTAAAAATTCATTGAATGAAATAATGGCAGGATAATCATCAGAACAGACATATCAGAAGAAAAGTGAACTTAAAGACAGAGCAATAACATTATTACAAATAATGGTCACAGAGAAAACCAACCTAAGAACTGAGCCCATGACCAGTTTACCTGTCTCCTGTGGTACAGTATTAATGCAACATGTGATTGGACAGAGTCTTAGAAAACAAGAGTGTGAGTAAAGAAAAAATTGTTGAAGAAATAACTTCTGCAATATCAAATCCAATGAAAACTATAATCCTGGAGATTGAAGAGGCTGAAAGAAAGCCTGAGGAGGAAAGGAAAAAATCTTAAATCAACACCACCCCACTTTCTTTCTCTCCTGCTGCTATTGTTTTATTGTGCCAAAGGTACAATATATTGATATATTTATAAGGATTGTTAAAAGGAAAAAATTATCAATGACAATTTTATCTCCAGGTTAAGTATGTTCTATAGGTGAGAACAAAATAATGACTTTCACAACCCAAATGAGCCAACAGAACCTATCACTAATATAACAACAATATAAGAATTCATAAAAGATATATAACACTAGTGAGAAACTTGGATGATGAGAGCCAAAGTGGTAGCTAAAAGAATAAGCATATAGTATAATTTTTCTCAATTGGTAATCTGATCACTGACGGTAAGTAGCAAAACTAATGCTTGTGAAAACTATATGATGAGTCAGAGCAGAAACAGACCAGAAGTTCAGTAAATTGTTCTTTTATATTGCTAAGTGATATTTTATTATATAGTTATGCCAACATTTTTTCATCCATTAATTAGTTGGTAAATGAGATTGCTTCCAATATGAGGGTTCTGTTTGTACAATGTAAAATCTTCCATACTTTTTTCAGAGTAAAAATCTAGACTATCTGGGCATTGCAAATAATGTTTGTGACACCCTGAATTACCTTAGAAATATGTTAAAAGTTTCAGTTGCTTTTCAATATTACAGAAATTGAGTATTATTAATCAATTTCATTTTAGGTACTCTAGTTTTATCAAGGTCTTCTATTTTACTTTTTATGTTCTGAATACCTTAGCTATTGATAAGTATATCTTTGTGTTTGTGTAATCTAGTTGTTACAATTGCCACAGACAAATTACCATATGATAAAATAGAAAAGATCCCATTTGGTTTTCCAAAGTCAACTAACCAACCAACTTCTTAATATTTTGATTAAGGATATGGTTTCTTATTATATTTGAGTCCATTTCTGCGTCTTCCCAATGTTTTGGTTCTCTCAAAATAATGATGAAACACAACAACAACAACAAACTTATATTTATGCCCAAGAGAAAATCCTTGATCAATAGAACTCTTGAACATCCAGGAAACAAGTCACAAACAAAGACAATGGTGAGAAGTGATTGCAACCTCCTCTTATGAGTTTTCATTCTGAATCAAAATATTCTGAGATCAAGTGGTCAGAATAGAAGCCATACAAGGCTTCAATAGAAAACTAACATTTCAGTTTATTGAGTTCCGTAAAACAACTGGACAATTGCTTGCACCTAATATTCTTGCTCCCATCTAAAACTATGAAACTGTTCACCTAAAATTTTCCATTGCAAGATGCCTTGCTGGTCAGAACTGTACCAGATCCAGGGTCATTTGACCTGATTCATGTCCTAAGAATGCTAACTCACTTCATGCATCCATCATTGCAATTTCTTAGCCTCCTTTGCATAAACTCATTTCAGCTTCTAGTACCTTATACTGACAATTTCTCTAAACTTTTCTGTATCTTTGTTTGAGTTTGCTTTGGCTCTATAAATACCTTGCTGTGCAGTCCTGGGGGAAAGGAAACCTTTATTCAATCATGCTTAACAAGATGCTTGCCACTTTCCAATGCTCCCTTTTCTCAATATGTACAAATTTATTTAGCTGGTTTCTTGATTGTTATTGTATTATCCTCTCTTTGTCTTCTTCAATTCATGCCAAAGCCTTTCAAATGATCCTTTGTTCATTCTGGAGTTCACCTTTGGCATCTCATCTCAGTAACTGAAATAGTGTGGTGAATTTTCTTAACTACTCAATAATCTTTTCTGAAAGCTACACAAAAAGAAATCTTCAAATAATCATGCACACACATTGGATTTGTGTTGCACTGTTCTGCCCTGGTCCTGTTCTTTGATGATTTCTCTGTATTATTATTGTTTTGTTGTTAATTATTATGATCATTACTTTATCTTATTATGATTCTTTACAAAGAAATTCTGACATTCTTTTTTGCAATTTCTTTTCTTTTCATCTGTCAATAATTTGCTAAAATGTTTCATTTTGTGTTTTGAAAGCCTAATTATCTCAAGAATAATACATTTTTAATGGTTCATTTTAACTTCAGAGATATGCCAAACAGGAATCTTCAGCAACCAAGAATACTAAGGAATGTAGAAAAAAAGTCCCAGGCATTTGAGAAGATAATGCAAACATTTTGTCACAGCACTGTAAGACTTTCAACTGAACTAACCTTTCCAACCCATACATATACTTTTTCAAAATAATGTTTTTATTTTTTCTTTGAGAATTTTGTATAATGCTTTTTAGTCATATTCATCTCCTTCCCCCGACTTCTCTCAGATCCTTCTAAACCTTCCTATCCACCCATTCCATGGTTTCATTCTCTCACTTATTGCTTTTGCCCTAGCTCAAAAAATAAAAGTAAAACATCTAGTCTGGTTTGTGTTGACCAATTAGTCCTGGGCACGATGCCTGCCCTGGAGTGTGGTCAATACACCAGGTACCACTCCATTGGAAAAACAATTGACTCTCCCAGCAGCTATCAAATGTCTATAATTCCTCAGCTATGTAAAACAACTGGACTCCTCTCCTCCATGCCTTAATTTTCTCTGGCTTGAACCTGTGTAGGTGTTATGTATGGTGTTATAATCTTTGTGAGTTCATATGTGCATCTGCCCTCCCCTGTCTGGAAAACACTGATTCCTTGATGTTATTTACCACCTTTGGCTAAACTATACATACTTTTCATTTTGACATTATGTCCAAATCCACATGCTTTCAAGGCAGATCTCTTCATTAAGACTGATGCTCTATAGTTGTGTAGTAAGAGGCGTGAGGGCTGTGTTTTTTTGTCTGGCTCCTGGCCATCGATATAATTACATAGAAACTGTATTTATTGAATTACTGTTTGGCCCATTAGTTTTAGTCTCTTATTGGCTAACTCTCACACATTTGTTTCACCCATTTTTAATAATTTGTGTGTTACCACGAGTTGTGGCTTATCGGGAAAGATTTAGTGTGTTTGACCTGTTAGTTTTATAGCGGGCAGCTCTCCCTGACTCTGTCCCCTTTTTAGTATTTTGTTTACACCATAGTTGCATCTCCTCCATCGTGCCTAGAATGTGACATGTCTTCACCTTTTCAGGATTTAACTTCCTCCTATGGTTGCTTATCCTCATATAATCTTGACTTTTAAGTTTGATTATTTTATAATTTTTGTTTGAACATAAATTCTCATCTTCTACCTTCTCGGTAGAACAAAATAAATGTACATTTCAATACGTACTCTCTCATTCTTCAAAGTTATTACCAAAAACAGTTTCAAAAAGTTTAAGTGTTTGTGGTGTGTGTGTGTGTGTGTCTTTAATTGCTACATGGCTAAATTTCTAACCATTGAGGAAAGAAAATAGAACTAAATACCTAAGGAGCTTTACCCTGTGACACTTATTGTAAAGTTCTGATATTCTAGAGTATAGAATGTACCCTATAGTAAAGAAAATTAAAGCATAGTAAAGAAAAATTAAGGATACTGAAGGTTAAATTTAAATTTAAACTGGGAGAGCCCTGGAATTCAATGACAGCTTTATGAGAAAAAATGATAAATTTGATCCTATCAAATCTGAGATGTCTTCCTGAGACATTTGACATTTGGGAGATCAATCTTGACATTCAAGACATAATAAATCTTGATTCCTTCACAGATGTGAAAATGTGTCTAGTCTCCACCTTCAGTTCACACCCTGCTTTGGGGCAAGATCATATACATGCATACAGACATATATGTGTGCCCATATGTGCATATATATGTACATATATAAACAGTTTGCTTTAACTTGCACATATTTGTTATCAAACTACTTTTTATGAAGCATGAGTTATTTGGGACTTCAGAACAGTAACTTTAGGGGTGATCATGAATGTGAACTCAAAGATGATTTGCAATTCAGCTGTCTAAGACCTTGTCAGTATATACCTGTGTCTCATTTAGTTTGTGACATTTGAGTTTGTGCTTTGTCCCAATAATATAGTTTTGAATAATATAAATGTTTATGAGCACTGGAAAGTTTATGAAACTTCAAATATTTAATTCAAAATCATTAAAGGAGAACACGGAATAGTGAGCTGATTTCCTACATTGTGTGCTTTGTGTTGCCACTGTGTGTCATATCCATCCCATGGCAAATGATTAGCAACTAAGGGGAAAAAACTGCATGGTGGATTAAAATAGGAAATGTGAAATATTGGTATCATAAGTGTACTGTCAGAAAAATAGATCAATATGTTTGAGTCTTTCTACAACGTCAGAATTTATTTACTAATAATGAATTTATTTACTAAAAATGAATAATGAAGCTACATCAGATTCACTGACAACAATTTCTCAACTAGTCTTGATTTCCCTTGATAGCCAGTCAAGATGAACACAAGTATTTTTTTATTCCTGTCTTAATTACCAATATTAACTCTCAGGTCACATATTATACATCACAGTAAATCTACCTACCTGTATATAACGTTTTAGGATTAGCTGCAAAGGTTTAAGAAGGCCACAGCAAGGCTCAAAAGGTTTCAAGGAGTCCAAAGGAAAAGCAGTTGGCTAATAAGGATGCAGGAAGAATGTGAAAATTAGGTAACAAACTCTGCTGGAAGTCTCTGCTGCAGGTAAAGCCATAGGGTCAGAGTTTAGCTCAGCCTTATGGCTGAGTTGAGCTGCAGAAGCAAGTCTGCAGGACCCTCAAAGTTGTAAAGGGTGAGCACAAGACTCCATCCATGGATGACAGCCAAACTGAGCACCCTAGGAACAGCAGGAGTTGTCTCTGTATATGCTCCTTGCTGTGTACATAAGACAGTTTAGACAACAGATAGGTCGGGGTTGTTGCAATCAGTGTATCATGTGTCTTGTTTATGATGCCCAAGTGAAGGTGTCACACCCTTCCTTCTTTCTGGTGTGCTTGATAAGCTTTTGGACCTAGCTGACCTGATGTGACTTCAGTGTGCTTTTGTGCTTGCTCATACAATACCAACCAATTCTGATGAATTTAAAGGTTATCCACTGGCTCGCAGACAACCTGCCAGTGGCAACAATTGTAAAAAGAAATGGTCTGACTCACCCAGAAACCTTCAATTGCCAAACACAACAAGGAGTGGAGACTCTTGGGAACCCCAATCCCACCAATGCTGGAATGGATGTGGACTGCCCTGATTTTGTGTGGGTCTTGTGTATATCTTGTGTAGCTGATGTGATTTCCCAAGTGCAATGAGTCATATCTAGAAGATGTCCCTTGAGAGCATTCCTCCCCATTCTTCTACTCTTACATTCTTTCTATCCTCTCTTCTGCACTTTTGATTCAAGCCAGGCTGACCTAAAACTTAGAGCAATCCGCCAGTCTCTGCCTCGTGAGTATTGGGATTATTGGCATAAGCCACTTTGCCTACTTTAGAGTTTCAAAAAAAAAACTGACACTTAATAAAATGTTGTGATTATTTTCAACTGAGAATAATCTAAACTCGACTTATCGACAGCATGTGATCTATTTGTGACCTACTGCCTACATGCTGTCTATGACTGTATTGTCACTCTAGCATTGCAAACATCACTTTGAGCTGCATTTCTGTCACTGATAATATTCCTATCAAACACTTTTTAGATTGCTACAAAGAGAAACGTTCACTGAGCTTCCAACTTGTGTAAATATAGCTGGGATATAGCAAATGATTCTAAGGTTAAATGTAGCTGGTACAAGGAGGGAAAAGGCATTCACAATGAATCAAAAGTTCTCCCTCCCCACACCCACTTCTCTTTGTGACAAGCCTGTGAAGTTCCTGGTATTTTTGCATAATGGCTGTAAGTAAAATACTCCTACACATTGTTCTAAAAGTTAGCCTGTCAAGTGAAGCATTGTATGCCATATGAGTAAGGGAGACTTTGAAAGTAATATAAGATTTATGTTAAGGAATAATAAAATTGAGGTTTGAAAAATTAAACATTTTTAATGTACATTTTAGTTCAATTTTCTGGTCATGCATCTTTATCCTGTTTTTAAAAGAATATACATATCTGGAAGAGGCATGCATAAAAAAGTAAGTTTTATAAGGACTCCAACTACACTTTGAAATATAGTTAAGTACAAAAATTTAAGCATAAAATAATAGCGCCCAATCATTTATTTCAACTTCAGAATTATAACCTATCTTTACACCTCATTTTGTTTAAATAGAAGATGGCTGAAATACTTTAGGCCAGTTTGTTTGAGAGAAGAAATCAAAACAAAATAATTAAACAGTGACTACTACGTGAAAATGTTAATATCACTAAGTTACCACTATGCCATTAAGAAATTATATAATGCATGTGTATGTACAAATGTGTGTGTGTGTGCAAGGAATAACAATAGATAAAAATGTGGCTATTGATCTGAAGGAGGTTGGAGAGAGGCACATGGGAGAATTTGGAGGGAGGAAAGTGAAGAAAGAAATATTATAATTAAATACAATATCCAAAACTTTAGAAAAAAAGAAGTGGTCTGTGGGACCTGGAGAAATGGCTCTATTAATCCCACCAATCCTGAAATAGACCACTACCAAAGTTAAAACCATATCTGGTCAAGTGGATGGGTTCTGACCAGGTCCTTACCCAGGTTCAAGGCAAATGGCCCAGAATCAGAGATTGTAGTAGCTTAAAAAGGAAAACCCACAGTTCATTTCATTCCTTATCAGACCCAATCAGGGCCAAGCATTTTTCATGACATACCTCCAGTTGGTGAACCTCCCGTCCACATGTAATCAGTCAGATTGGTGCAGATGGGTCAAACGAACTTGCTTAGGGGGAGTGGAAAACTCGTGGCTGGTCATCTCCCATAAACAACAGCCTCCAGCATTTCAGGAACTATATGTCCTTGGTCGGGCAAGGGGCGTGCAGATCAGAGGCATTTTTGTTTCATGAATCTCTTAGGCATGGTAATTAAAACTTATAGTTTAACTTTGGCACTCATAGCTCACCAGTTAAGAGCATTTGATGCTATCACAGAGGACCCAAGTTTGTTCCCCAACATCCTCATAGTGGTTAATAAACACCTGTAACTCCAATTCTAGGAGATCCAACACCCTCTTCTAACTTCCATTTACCCCTAGACAAACATGGTGCACATACATAGAATCAGCCACATAAGGTACACATGAAAATGAGGCCATAACAACTTGACAAACAAGTGGCTCATGTATGAATCATATAAAGGTTTCCAATAGCTCATCACTGAGAGGCCTGACATTTCCAAAAGCATACAAAAATCTAATCCAATGAGAAATTCTTCAAGAAGTGCTGTTCTCAGGAATACTACCACTGCATTACCCAGAAACGGTGCTGGAAATGACCCCTATGTTCATCAAGATTTAATAACCACTTAATCAGAAGCTGTTGGACTGAAATTTGCAGAGCTACCATGTGTGGGTTTTTAATAGTAAAAGGCATTCCGCATTAATGCATTTTGTTTAAGCACCCTGATATGAACCGATTCTTTGATAGACTTAAGTGAAAACCATTTTCTTCCTTATTTGTGCTTCGCACTTGCCTTGAAAGCTTATTAAGGTGCATTTTAAATAGTTCTGATCTAATAAGTAAACTATGGTCTCTGAAGTGGAAGATTCAAAACTGTAGCTACAATGTGTCTAAGAGCATAAGCTGTGAGCAATAAGAATCCCAATTAAAATGGGAACTATTACCCCAAGCTAGCACTTTTTGAAGTACAAATTCTTATTTTAATCAAATGCATCTATTTATTACAACTTTGTAGAAAAGATTATTATATGTTTTGCATGTGTATGTGTATTGGAATGTTATACAGAGTCTAAAACAGGAATGTGTTATTATTTCTTGCATAAATTCTCAGAATTTTTGGAAAGGCAGTGGTCTTTTATACACTTGGACTATCATGCAGAATTATTTGGCAAACTAATAGTGCACAGGCCTGTTGGAGTATTTTTGTCTCCGGGGCTCTACACTAAGTAGTGACATGTGACTTTCTGCTTCTCTGTATATTCATGTACAGAACACACTCAAGAGCTATACCGTTTCCTGGATAGAAGATGGTGAACAGTCAAAGATAACCTTCCCTCAAAAGTGTTATATCCTGTTGGGAATGTAGCACAAATAATAAAACCCCAGAGACAGATTTTGGGGTTCAAGCTGAAGATCAGAAAAGCAAAGCAGCCAATCACTTAGAGAGCCCTTTTTCCTCTTCCAACTCTTCAACCATGTAGGAGAGATGCTGCCTACAAAAATTCTCAGACTCCATACTCCAGTGAGTTCCTTTCCCTTCCTCTCTCTTCACTCAGACATATTGCTCCTGTCTCCACCCTCCCAAAGCTGGGATTAAAAGCATGTGACCTCCAAACACTGTGAATAAAGGTGTGAGCCATCACCACCTGGATCTATTTCTGGATAGATCTTGCATAGCCCTGAGTAGCTTTGAACTCATTTGCCTCTGCCCCCTGAGTCCTAGAATTAAAGGTGTGTGCCACCACTCCCTGGCCTCTAGTGGCTTAGTTTTACATTTGGTCTTCAGGCAAGCTTTATTTATTAAATTAGAAATAAAATATCATTACAGGTGAAGATAAATGTTGACCAAGAAATAAATTCCACCAAGGAGAAATGGCAAAGGTAACCAAAATGATATATCTATATGTTTCATGCCAAAGCAGAATCCCAAAAGTTAGAAGCAATCATCTAGTTACTCGTTCAGAAAATAGACAAGTAAAAGAAAGTAACCACAATCTGAAAGAATATATCCTACTCACTTGGTTGAATTTCTCCTTCACGTTAGGTGATGGTGTGAAATGTGATGGAATCTAGAGGCAGACAGATGTTTATCTGTGTCCTTAAGCAGAACTACATACCATGGCATAAAAATGTTTGGGGATAGGATAATCTTTAAAAAAAAATCCCCATCAGTAAATAAAGTTTTGAATAGGATTGTAGTGAATCATAAAGGACAGGGTGACTTCTGACATGTGTCTGGCAGCTAAGGTAACAACTAACCTTTCCCATATCATGACACTAGAATTATGAACAAGTGCACAGGATCAAGAATTCTCACTGTCATTAACAGTGGTAAAAGGAAAATTGTTGGTACACATTCAGGATTTGATAACTTTGTCAATACTGTCCTGTAAGATGTCACAGAGTTTAAAATTACATGAAAATGAAAGATTCCTAAATAGAAATAATGCAACAATGCTGGTTCCTAAGGAAGAAGGATGAATAGAGATATCCTTGGTTTATTCTACAGTCTGACATTTTTAACCGATGTTATTTAGATTTTATAATGCCAAGTTTCCACTAAATATAAATACTATTGATGTGGGATTTCCCTCTGTATGCTGTGATTACCATTGATAAATAAAGAAACTGCTTTGGGCCTATAGCAGAGCTATAGGGGAACAGAGCTAGGTGGGGAAAACTAAGCTGTATGCTGGGAGAAAGGAGATGGAGTCAGAAAGAAGCCCTGTAGCCATGCCAGAGCCAGATGGAACTTTACGTGGTAAACCACTGCCATGTGGCAATGAACAGATTAATAGTGATGGGTTAAATTAATATGTAAGAGTTAGCCAATAAGAAGCTAGAGCTAATGGGCCAAGCAGTGTTTTAATTAATATGATTTCTGTGTGATTATTTTGGGTCTAAGCGGTTGGTAACAAACTAGCAGTCAGAAAACTAGGAAACAACCTTCCTCAAGACCCAGTAATACCACTTTTGGGTATATATCCAAAGGATGCTCAATCATGCCACAAGGACATGTGCTCAACTATGTTCATAGCAGCTTTGTTTGTCATAGCCAGAAACTGGAAACAACCTAAATACCCCTCTATCGAAGAATGGATAAGAAAAATGTGGTACATTTACACAATGGAGTACTACACAGCAGGGAAAAAATAAAAAAAAAAACGACAACTTGGATTTTGTTGGAAAATGGATGGAGCTAGAAAACATTATTTTGAGTGAGGTAACCCAGACACAGAAAGACAATTATCACATGTACTCACTCATAGGTGATTGTTAAACATAAGCAAAGAAAGCCAGCCTACACACCACAATCCCAGAGAACTTAGATATCAATGCGGACACTAAGAGAGACTTACATAGATATAATCTACATGGAAAGTAGACAAGATCTCCTAATTGGGAGCATGGGGATCTTGGGGGAGGATTGAAAGGGGAGGGAAGAGGCAGGCAAAGGAGCAGAGAAAAATGTAGAGCTAAATAAATATCAATAAAATTTAAAAAAGAAATTAGGAGTTGGAGTCAGGCTGGAGGAAGTAAGTCACTGGGGCTGTGCTTTCGACGGATATAAATGATTGACATGTCCTTCCTCTCTCATTCTCTATGCTTCTTTTACACCATAACCTTCCACTCCATCCTTTTTTGCCATGATGCTCTCTCTCTGCTTTGAAACATACCATCCTAGAAACGAGAGGACCTAGTGATCACAGTCTGACACTTCTGAGACCCTGAGTCCAAACAGATCTTTCTTCTCATAAGGTAGTTTTTCAGGACTTTTCTCAGCAACAAAACCTGTCTGACACAGGGCACCTGCATCAAAGTTATAAACACATTACCACTCTTCAAGACTTGGCAAAAGAAAAATAAAACTAAAATTTTCCAGAACTATTTTCTTTCACATTTGAAGTGTTGAACAGTGTTTATTGGAAAATAAAGTATGCCTGAAGATTTTAGAAACAAAGTTAGATTTAAAGGTAAGAGGTAGCAAACAGGCAGCAGCATGCCAAAAACAATTAATTAGAATAAATGTCTCACAGGGTATTGGCAAAAATTACCTTAATTATTTTATGAACAGGTTATCATTGGGACAAATATCAAAATTAGATTCCAAAGTGATTGGATTACTTTATGAACTTCAAAAGCACTTGCAGGTAACCAGCTCAGCCAATGATTTTTTAATCAAACCTCATGATGCAGGAAGAAAACTGATCATTTAGAGGTCAGAATGACATTTACAGGCTTGAGGATTTTCTGTCTCTGAAGTAGCTGAACATGCTCCACTAGAGGCAGAACTTAAGTCAATGGATTTATCACACAATGAGGAATACTTCTTATATAATTAATTAATCATTAGGGACTAATAAAACATTCTGTCTGGCACCAGTTCATTTCTTAAAGTAATAGTTTTCAGAGGAATTTGATGTATGTTAACAAATACATTATAGTCCAACAGCCCAACACTGAATGAGTGAATGTATTCTTACCACTATTTCATGTATGAATTAATACACACTATGTAACTCTTAAGCCATAATTATATTAATCAGTAAGATTATTTGAGGGTTAATTTTTTCTTTCTGAAAAGCTCACATGCTGTGCTTCTGTTCAAACCCCAGAACAACAGAATTTGACCTTATTTAGAAATAGAGACATTACAGGCATAATTTGTTAAGTTGGTTGAATTTTGATGTCCTGGTGAAGTAAAGGGATCCCTCATTAAGACCTGTGTCTTTATGAAAAGGAAAATCTGCACACATACATAGGTGGAGAGACAAGAGGCAGAGAGAAGAAATAAGAGGGGAAGATTAGGAGAGAGAAAGGATGAAAAAAAAACCTTACTCCTAAGGAATATCAAAGTTTCAGAGAATCCTTAGTAGTTAGGAAATGGTACCTCAAAAAAGAACCAACCATACAAACACCTTGGTCCCAGACACCTGATCTTCAGAATGGTAAGACAATAAATCTGGTGGCTTCTCTTATCCAGTGTGTGACACTTTGTTACGGCCTCCCTAGAGAACAAACAGGATGCTCCCTCTATACAGCTTCTCACACTTGGATTTCAGACTTGATGTGTCATATATCTGTCAAACAAACATGTGACTTCCTATGGGCTGTAGGACACTTGTATCCATGGCTGTAGTGGCACCAACATCCCTGCAATTATTATTGGTGGTTTAGGATAATGATAATAAATTGTTTTTCAGGAGATGGTAGTATCAGAAAGCCAATTTGCTATAGCATTGAGTAGCTGGAATAGTTTTGCTCATCCTGACTCACGTGCACACATGCAAACACAGAGAGGGGTAATTAAAAGTCTGCAATCATTTTTAATATGCAAAAACACCTCCTATATACCTTTTTTTACATGGCTAGAGTGAAGGCATAGCTGCAGATCAGGAGGTATAGAGCCCAATTACAAGAAATAAACAGATATGGTGCTGAATTAACAATACAGTTAGCCACTCTATTTAATTTGGGATTGGGAATCTTAACCACACATGCCTGGGTATATTCAGTGTTGGTCAATGTGGCAACTTCACTAATTCATACTTAACAGACAAGACAGTATCGTAAGATAGACGACCAATGTGTTTAAGTGAGAGGACAGTTCAGCCTGGTCAGAATATGATATTCACAGGTCACATACATTCTCTCTGTTTAAGTGCAAACTCTCATGAAATATATTAGCATGTGGTCATAAATTTACTTCTATTCTTGGTCATGAAATATCGCAGCTGATGAGCCTATTTATAAAGCGTCCATAGCAATAGTAATGAAAGGCTAGGTGTAAACCTAAAAAGGATGTTTTCTTCCACTACTTTAGTTGTAGAATAGGCAACATGTCAGCAAAAGAAATGAATAGCAACCCCAAGACCATATCCCAGGGAACCAGGCAAATGGTTACTGATTTCTTTGAGCCAATTTTGTCACACAGATGTTTCTCCTGAGAAAAGATTTATAGTCCTAGTACATATCTATTAGACATTATGTCTAGAAACTCTATCAGCACTACAATTCAGGGATTAATGATGTCTTTTTCACCCAGATTAGTAACCACCTAATTCATCTTTGCTAAGGAGTCACACTTCATAGTGAAGAGAATATAACAATATTCAAGGTATTCTCCTCTGCTCATCGCATGCAACTCAGAGAGCAGATGATAAGCAAACTAGTAAATTAGGCACTCTAGTACTCTGGTTGCTTTCTTGTTGTTGTGAAGAGACACCATAACTAAGGCAATTCTTACAGTTTACAGGGTTATACATGATCAACACAGTGAGAAGCAGAGAAGTAGGGCTCCGGAACAGTAGCTGGGAGTTTTACATTCTGATCCACAGGCAGCAGGCAGAGAGGGAGAGAGAGGGGGAGAAAGGTAGCCAGATGGGTGGGAGGAGGGACACTGGCAAAGACTTTTGGAACTCCAAAACCCACTCTTAGTGACACACCTCCTCCAATCCTCTACACCTCCTAATCCTTCCCAAACAGTCCCACTGTGTAAGACCAACCGTTCAAACACATGAGCCTATGGGAACCATACTCATTCAAACAACCTCAGCCACCAAAGATTCACTGATCCAACAAAGAAAAGGCATCCACTCATGAATTTGTGATGCCAGTCCACCAGATGCGCAACAAAGGCTGGCAAGGTTGCACCCACTGTCCTAGTTTTCAGGAGGCTCAGAAAGGAAGGTTGCAAGTTTGCAAGCAGTCTAGACTACATCTGTAGCTCTGTCTCAAAACAATAACACAAATTCTGTCAGCAAAGGAAATGGCAGTATGTAGAATTTGTGAGCCTTGCATAAGGCATGCATAGGGGAATATCCTTCTCTGGACACTAGATGCAGTTTTATTGGGTTTGCAAAGCGAATATTCAAATAATAAGTGATCTGTTAAAGAGCAAAATCTTGACTCCATTAAAGTAGAAATTCTGACTGACCCTAGATTAACTTTCATTCTCTATTGTGAACGAGTTGTCAAAGAATGCATCAATGAAGTGTTTTAAGTAATTTATACAATTGCTAAAAGGAATTTTTGTTGTTTCGATTGGTTGTCTCAAAGAGAACTTTAAATTCCTGGCAACTCAGCATGTCATTTGGCACAGATTTTATATCATTGGGCAATAAGAAACTGAAGCAGTATGATCAAAAAAGGGCCTTTATGGAATTCACTCTAGATACGTAAGATTTGTATAATATCATACAGAGAAAAATATCCTTAGCTGAATGTGGAAGAGGATAAAGGAAAAGTTGTAAAGAAAGAGTATAATTTTAACAATGCGTGTAAACAAAGCATTTTGATCAAATGTAAAAGTAAGCACAATGAGCAAAGCATGTGACTCATAATAACAGCAATTGAGAAGCAGAGAAGGGGAAAATTGAGGCCAAGGTCCATTTATAATACATAGCTGAACTGTCTCTGAAGGAAGAAAATAAATACCAAGAAACAACAACAACTAATTGGTCAGTGTTATCAGTTATATTAATTGCTATCTTTCTCCTTTCTATTAAGGATTAACAGTTGATGCTTTATATGAACTACACTCACAGAGCTTTGTCCCAAAATAATTCCACTCTGGGTGTCTTTTCCTTTAGCATCTTGATGAATTGAACCACTAGAAAATTCTACCAGGAGATCAGGGTGAGTGCACAAAAGTTATCAAACACTAGATTTCACCATAACTTACTTCCCATACTCCCAAACCATCATTCTGACAGTATTTGTGTCCTCTCTATGTGTCCATAACCATAGCATTGCTAAAATAAAAACTGATCAAACACACTCACAGCTACCCCTGAACTCTGAGGATGCCCTCTCTGTCCTTCCCAGAAGATAATGAGGTAGCAATTGCCTTCTATCACCATGACTACTGAATAATTCCTCATTTCTTCTTGTCCCCCTCCCCACCAACTCTGCTTGAACAAGTATAGTCAGTACCTTCTCTTAACCCTCACCAGTTAACCTTTATGTATCCTGGGAACACATTAATTGGCAAATACTGTGGTTGGTAAATATATTATGTGATTCCCTAGTGAGTATTAAAACTTGTGTAACAATAAAAATTATTTTAATTATCTATGCTTTAAAAATCAACTTTCCATCAGATACTTCTGCGAAGTGTGCTTATATACCAGCAGAGTTAATTACAAAACAAAGGGATTCTGAAGAACAGGTAGCTTTTCTCTAGAATAGATGGATTAAGAGTAATAGTATACCAAATATTGTGTACTATAACCAAATCAGTAAACTTGTATAAAGTTTCTGTATTTGAACAAAACTAATTCATCAAAATCCTATCAACATATTTAAGCAGGATGAATTGGTAAAAATAACATAAATAAATGGTGCCCAAATGAAGCATTTTGGAATGATAACAGGAAATCCTATAATATATATATATATATAACTTTTTATTCAGTAAAACAACTATGGTGGTTTGAATGGAAACAGCCCTTACAGGGGCATGTATTTGAACACTTGGACCCCAGTTGGTGACTGGGGAGGTTTCTGGGGTGTGATCTTGTTGAAAGAAGTGTGTCACAGGAAATGGGCTTTGAGCATCTGAAGACTGGAACACTTTCCAATCACTCTCTCTGTTTTGTGCTTGTGGTCTGGGTCTTAAGCTCTGGGGAAGCCACTGTAGCCACTATGTCTGCTACCCATTGTCTTATCACAGCACTAGAAAAGGAGTTAACACAGCAAGCATTAGTCACTTAGCTAATAGATACATTTTTAGTTTCCCTTATTGCTATGCTGCTGCAGGATGATAATAATCCATTTTATAAATTCAAAATAGTACTGTAGTGAAGTATGGTTCCTTAAGAAGCCACATGAATAAAACAGCTAAAGGCCAAAGCCTGATGAAATTCTGACTTCTCTTTCTCTGTATTTTATTTTCCTTTGGGGAAAGGAAAACAAGAAAAAAGAGAAACTTTCAGAATATTGTGCTGAGTTAATGACTGCCACTTATCATTTTACGGTCATGGCCTTTGCCATATACCCAAGACATCCACTAAGAAGCAAAGCTTCCCTGTTCATATTTAGCTCCTGTTCTGCTCTCTGAGGTCTCAACATCACCCTGTTGAAACAGTCTGTGAATATAATAAAATTATGATCAAGTTCGAGGCCAAAGATACAGTTCCTGGTCTCTCAGAAGAAAGGTGTACAATGATATTGGTCACTGTTCCTTGCAGGTGAGAAACCTCCTTATTTCATCCCTTACTGTGGAAAGTCACTAGAACAAACTTACAGCTTTAGCCAACCTGCGTTCTTATGTCTCCGAAAAGAGGTGATTCAAAGAAATCTCTGAAACCTGTGATACAAGTCTACTAAAAATGGAATCTATCATCAAATTACTTGTATTGTCTTCTAGAAAATGGGAAAGGAAATGAGCTATTATTTGCAGCACATTTTTAATAGTATTTTGAACAGTTTTGCTATCTTCCTGTGGGAATATGAGAGGCAGGCATGTCCTAAAAGACCAATATTCCATTTACATAATAGGTGTCTGCAAATTGAATTTGAATGGGACGACATGAGAGCAAAGTCAATCAGTGTTTATCAAGGGGTCTTTTTCAGAAAACAGCAACCCATCACTGAAATCCATAGGCATTAGTTTTCAGTATTCTTATGACCAGGAATTACTTATAATGGAAAAACTGATCTTGCTTACAGGGCATAGATCTTACCCATGACCCATTTCTCCATCCTGTGTGGTGAGTGTGGCTATGCAATAACAATAGTTTATAAAATTTCTCTGAAGTCAACTCTCTCTCTCTCTTTCCCTCTCTCTCTCCCTCACACACACACAGAGAGAGAGAGAGAGAGAGAGAGAGAGAGAAAGAGAGAGAAGAGAGAGAGACAGAGAAAGAGCTTTGCCAAGTATAGTTTTCTTGAGAGTTTAAGTATTTCTCTTCAGATTTTTCATACACTCATTTCTTTTCTTTTACCATTTGGAACATAATATCCAACTCCCTCCTACCCTTACAAGATTTCTGTCTCCAAATCCACCAATAATGTTACAGGAAGTTCTTTTAGTCCTGCATTGAACATTTCGTTGCCTTTAGCTTTTAATAATAAGTATGGTATATATGCTTTTATATGTCTTTATGTTTCATCCGAGGTTTTTGTTGTATAAATCTAAATATTGGTTTGTATAACTTCAGATTTTTGAACATTTTGTGATTGTTTAGCTATTCCCCTTTTTAATCTTAGCATATTGAAGACTCAAATATGTATAATATTTTATTTGATAGTGTGTTAAAAGCACCAGACATGATATTTTTAATTTCCTTTCTTCTTTCTCTCTCTTTTTTTTATTTTTTATGTTTTGTATTTCCCCCCTCTGGGAAATTTGGAACAACCTATCTTTGATCTCACTGACTCTTTCTTCTACTTGTTCAAAACTACTATAGAAACACTCTGAAATATTTTTGGGTCAGTCATTGTGTTTGCAGCTCCAGAATTATGTGTGGTTCTTTTGTATGGCTTCTTTTTTTAATAACTATTTTTATTGAAAATAGTTTCTTCTCTCATACAATACATCCCAACCACAGTTTCTCGTCTCCACTCCTCCCAGATCCCTCTCACTACTCACCTCCCACAGACCTCTTCAAAAGGCCCCCAGAGACAGCCAGCCAAACCTATCCTGAATTTCTAATTTTATATAATTATTGATTGCCATCTGTACTTAGAAACAATCCCGCTGAAATGGTAATGATTATGTTGTTTTCACTTTTAAATATTTGACATCCCAGCTACTCACCGGCTATAGTGAAAGGAGTTGGGAGCCATCTAGACAAGACAGCAAAAACCAGTCTGAGGAGTTGAAAACTAAATCCATTTATTTTTACTTCTGTAAGTTGACAGTGAGCTGACCAGGAAGAACATACAACTTGGGAGACTGAGATAAAATCCAAAGCTGA
>PVIU01022586.1:0-29067 GCA_004026605.1 Ondatra zibethicus
CAGACTCTCTGAATATGACTGACAATGGGGACTGACTGAGAAGCCAATGATAATGGCACTGGGATTTGATTCTACTGCATGTACTGGCTTTTTGGGATCCTAGTCAGTTTGGATTCACACCTTCCTAGGCCTGGATGGAGGCGAGAGGGCCTTGGGCTTCCCACAGGGCAGGGTAACCTGCCCTCTCTTAGGACTGGAGCGGAAAAGGGGAGGGGGAGTGGGGGAGCGGGAGGGAAATGGGAGGAGCGGAGGAGGTGGAAATTTTGAATGGTACTATTTATAATGCAATAATAAAAAATTAAATGTGGAAAAAATAAATAAATAAAATGGATCATGAACTCTAAGTCCTATAATTTTTCTGTTATGTCCATATTGCAATTTTTCTCTGAAACTTGAATCCTATAACTAAAGTTTTGTGATTCTCTATCTTGAAGTTTTTCCATACAATATCATTTTCAAAAGAGGAAAAGTGATATTTTCTCCAATATCCTCAATGTTCACCTACTCCTCATGCCTAACTTGTCACAAGAAGTACTCCAAAAGAGAGAGCACATACCTAAAATTTCTGGACAACATTGGAAATTTAATTTTTATCCCTTCAGATGAAGATGAGCTAGAAAAGTTGGCTGAGGTGTTTCAAAGTGGATGTCTCAGTTCTGGGACTATAAAAGGCAAAAGGGGGACAGTTGTCCCTGTAATGCAGGAAACAAGCAATGACCATAAAACAAGTTAAATATTAAATTTATAGCATTTCATTGTTAGAGTGACTCAATCCTTTCTCTTCAACTCAGTATTCCATTTATAAAGAAAACAAGGACACTCTGACGTCTTTCCTTTCATATTTTGCCACAATGTTTATTTAATTTCATGTAACAGAAGCATGTGGCTTTGTAATAGATGTAAAAGGCAGTTACACTGTGCTTTGTTATGAAGAAGATCAGAGGTCAAGGGAAGCATGATATAGAAATGATAGCAAACACATAGCATTTCCAAGTATTGGATTAAAGAAGTCATGTAATCTACACATCATTACACCTGGTAAATAGCAATGGCATTACACTTTACTTGGTGTGGACGCAGTCTGGCTCTTTGTGTCATTAGATAAGAAATGATGATCTTAATGACATGAGTGGTTCTGAAATACTGTATTTTGTGGCCTTAGGGACATATTAGAATTAATTGCCACCCATTTAGTTCTAGCAAGGGCACGGTGTTCTATGATTCTTGGTAATACAAGGAGCATAACTGAAGAGGTTCCAGGATTCATAATAGCTTCAATTTATTTAAAATTTCTGACCCATCATGAGCCTGTGAGGTTCCAGAGGCATCAATAAACACCACAGTGCCACAGGAAAGGCAGGTATGGTACAGGCTAACAGGACAGGGACAGAATGCCTTAGTGTAATGCCTGGCTCCCCCAATTCATATTGTTTCTTTATCTCCAATGAGGAATGATAATTGTAGCTACCTCTTAAATGTAGTTGACAGGTTTAAATGAGAAAATCGGTCACATTTGCAGGTCAAAGCTCTTGCAGCTTCCAAAACCTCGCACATGCAAACTATATGGAGGAATTTGAAACAAAAACAAGCCAGAATTCCTTCTCCACTGCTAAGAAAAATAAGCAGTAAAGGAATCTGATGGCTCGTGGTAACAAAAGGATTCTGTGGGCCTTTACAAATAAGAGCAAAGTCAGAGATTAGTTCCACATGTACAGCAAGCAGCCAGAAACTGCAAGGAGTACTGGAGGACTGTAGCTTTCTGCTGAAGGTCCGGGAACTAAAGCCTATGTGTGTAAGGCATTGATACACAAAATCAGCCTCTTTGTATAACCCAGACACTAACAGTGGTTCTGGTAGCAGTCATCCTGGGGACATAGAAAGCTCATCTAGACATAAAAAGTGCAGATGATTCAGAAGTTTAGAGGCAAGAACAGTGAGAAAGACTGAGTAAATCAAGAGAATTGTATGTTTTTAGCTAAGCTTTCCCTTTATCTGGATTAGAGCAGGCCTTGCTGATAAACAACAGATGTACGAGGAGGGCCAAAGAAATCTTCTGGAAAGGGTAAAGACAGCAAGAAAGGGTTTAAAGTATATGATATCACCAAAGGTCACTGATTACTCCGGTTGCCTAAAGAAGATGAGTCTATAGAGAGATGGCGCGAGAAGCGCTGAGAGATGGAGGCCATTCTGGATTGGGAGACTTTCCCTGGATGTAGTTTGACTTCAACTCTGACATCTTGCTGACCAGATGTTTTTCACCTTGTTGTGAATGTTTTTCATAACATGCAAAGAACACTACCTCAGAACATAAAAAAATTATGAGTGGCTTCCACAAACTCCTGGTTAGCCAATCAGATTACTGATCCATATTTAGATTTGACGTCAATTTACAATGACGTTAAAACCAAATGGCTAAATGAATAAATCCATATGGGACAAGGAGTATTTTGGCAATATTAGAATCTTTTGATCCTCCAAGTAAATGTTCTGGTCACAATTGCCACTGTTACAAATTTTGATAGATAATATATATGTTCATCGGTTTCCTCCCACTCTTAGTAGTAACCAGTCAAAGGTTCCAACATAGACAAATACCAATTTCACCAAAACTTACTAAAAAAATTACTCTTTAAAACACTGCAGAAATGAAACTTTTCTCATTTTTTTGTTGTTTTATTCTAATTTTTAATATCAGGAGAACCACAGTTTGCCTTTTAAATTAAAGCACAAAAGGTCATGGAAACATTTCATTCAACAAATATTTAACTGGAATAAGATCTTCAAGGGGAAGAAAGAAGAACAAATAAATGTTCCATATGGCCAATTTCTAAAATGGCACTTTACAAATAAATACACCTAGACCCAAACGCTTTTCATTTAGTAAAAATGCCTCTATCCAATGTTACTGTGTGCTCCATACCAGGCACTACAGACAACCACTATAGCTTGTTTCGGAAATACAGTTGAAGATCAAGGATGAGCTTACAAGTGATCGGCTCAGTAGTGTCATCTGTAAGGTATTTAGTTATTTGAGTCACAAAATTAACATATGCATATAAGAGAGGAGACAATATAGGATGTTGTTTCTTTCTTTGCATCCTTACCTCATAAAAAGCAAGCAATACCTTTCTTAATTCTTTTGCTGTAGCTTTTTGCTCACACACAGAGAACGTGGAATGAAATGAGGCTGAAGTCCTTGTTTACAGTGACCAATCTATTGAAAATGAAATGCTGTTTGACCTGAACTTATTCACAAGCTGCTTATTTAGTCAGAAACAAAAGAGGTAAAGGCAGGTTCTTCCCTCGGTCATGAAGATTAGAACCAAACTGTGATTTCTGGAGCTACGACTGGAATAACAGTTCTGGTGCAAAGCATTTCCAGGGTTCAGGTCTTCCCCAAGATTCCAAATGTGGGAATAGTGACAGTTTGATCAACCCTATGCAGAGATAGAAAATTCAAAGGGGATTAGGAAGTCGAATCTCTGCACCTCCACGGCAGATGTTAGAGAGTGGCTCACACTTTCTCCAATCTCTTTCTAGAAAGCCTTCTCAGACTTCAGAGAAGATAAAGTTAAAAATACAAGAAAACAAAACAAATATCCCAGATGTTTTCACGACTCTTTTGCAGCTGGAGTTAGTCATGTGATTTAAACTATACTAGTCACAAACATCCACAGTAGGAATGGAATGTGGAAATCACTGAATTTTGCAAGCGCTGAGTTGGAGGCAATACTGCTTTCTTTGTGGAACACCAAGTGAAGATACTAGCATGTATTCCTAGTATCACAATGAGGTGAGAGAAATGAAGTTTATCCTAAAAACCCTCCTGTTGTTTAATTGGTAGTGCTGCCAGCTGGTAAACATTGAAAAAGGTTCTCTGGCCTGTTCTAGAGAGTCTTTAAAATGCTGGTGCCAGTAATCCAGTGTCACAATAATGATATGGAACAATCTCCCAAAATGCAGTGATATAAAAAAAAATAAGTTATTTATCTCATGTATTTGCAAGGTTCAGATGGTCTAAGTTTGGCTTATTTTGGTTGGATTTGTTCATATGTCTGACACAGGACAGCTGCAACTCAGATCACCCATGTCTGGATGTCAGGTAACTGTCTATCAACCTTAGATAGCTTCATATGCAAAATGCCACGACATGGTCCTGAAGCCATGTCTCTCATCCTACAGCAGGCTAGGATTGTCATGTTCTCTTGGAGCTAATGTAGGATAATGAATATAGAAGGAGAAACACCCAAGTCCTTACTTAAACCTGCTCTTGCATCATATCTATACAGTAGCATCTCATTGATCAAAGCAAGTCACGTGGTCAGTTGAAAGATATTAAAAAGCCACATGTCCTCAAGACATGGTTAGTAGTGGGGATACATAGAGCCATACATATGCCACCACTTACTACCTTCAAATAAAGACATCCGCTTAAAGTGGACATAGCTTATTTGATTATCTCCAACAAAGAAAATTGACCAATATGGCCACACTGTATGCTAGTCAGAGGTTGAAAACAGAGATGTAGGAAAACTGCACCAGAAAAATATAAATCTTGGGAAACAGATTGCTGAGCAAATGCACTGCTAGAATTAAGAATTATGTAAGTTCTCTGGTCTGCCTGTTCCAATACACTCTTTTAGTTTTATTCTCCTATCCCTTCCTGGCCCTTTTCCTTAGACTCTAAAGTGGCAGATTGATGGACACTGCATCTACAAAATTTTTATCAAAATAGCAGTAATAGAGACTAGAGAGATGGCTCAGTGACTAAGAACACTTGCTATTCCGATAGAGAATCCAGGGTTCAGTTACCCACATCTGACATCTCATAACTACCTGAAACTCTAGATCCAGGGGATCCAATGTACTCTTCTAGTCTCTGCAGGTACCTGTACATATGTAGTATACATACTTAGACTCAGACCCACACATGTATGTGTAAATGAATGCATCAAAATAATAGTGATAGGTCCTCTGAAAAGGAATACAAAGACATGAGAATGGCAGTAATCCTAATTTTCACCGTGTTTTCTTTTATTAATGGATTTTTTACTATGCCTTTCATAGTTGAATTTACTATGACACTGACTTACTCATTTGGTGAAAAATTGTACAAAACCATAAAGGATTAGATACAAATAGACTATAATGAACAGCTTCCACATGTACCCTTTGATTTTACTATTTTGTGTGCTTAGGAACCAGAGCCATAGACACAGAAATTCATGTCACTGGTCAAAAATAAATTGCATTATTAGATTATTTGATTAAAATTCATTATCATGAAACCTTGCTGGCATAAACAAATGCTTGATTGAATGGATAATAGGTAAATTAGAGAGAAGTGACAAATCTCCTGGGCAGGATTTCAAATCAGTTCTTTTGATAATTTACCTTCAAGGAAATGAAATGTAACTCCTAATTCCTTAAGTGGGGCCTATGCCTAGCAACTTTGGTTGCAGTAGGGAAGCAGAGGCAGAGAATCACTTTAAGGTAGTGAAAACTGACAAACACTACCTCAGCTAGATAGTGGCCAAGATAAACATGAAGTGGTCGATAATGTTGACAGTATGTACCCTTGATATGGGGGGTTAAAATGGCATTTACCCTCTGGGGTCTTCCTCTCCAAACCACACAGCTCCATCCCATCATATGAAAAATGGAAGACAAATCCCAGTTGAGTATCACAAGCAAGAAAAGAAAGTGTCACAGCCAAGAGGAAACAAAGAGAAATCAAACTGTTGTGGGGGGAATTACTCTGCATGGGATCCTAGAACAGATAAAAGGTCATTAGTTAAAAATTAAGAAAACCTGAACAAAAGGTAGGCTGTATTCAGTATGGACTTTATTTAATGGTGACATGTCAATATTGCTTCATCTAATGAATATGCCATACACACTAAGATGCTAATAATATGGTAGGCTGGATTTATGTGTATGGAAGTCTTTGTCCTGTCTTTACAATATTTTCCTGTGAATAAAAAGTATCCACGATTATTTCCAGAGAAATAATTAATATATTATTGAATCAATTAATAACTGCATATTCTAGAATATATATATATGTATATGATAAACTATGTAAATAACTAATCACACTCACACAAGCAGAAAATTCAAACAGGTACCAGGTGTTTGTGTAGCCA
This sequence comes from Ondatra zibethicus, assembly GCA_004026605.1. Lineage (NCBI taxonomy): Eukaryota > Metazoa > Chordata > Mammalia > Rodentia > Cricetidae > Ondatra > Ondatra zibethicus. The sequence goes on from PVIU01022586.1 coordinate 6,147, forward strand.
GGAAACAGCCATTACTAAAACTAACTCTTAATAATGAGCCCATTCGACAGGGACTCTGGGCTGAAAAACGCACTCGCATCCATGAACTGCAGGATAACTGCACACTAGCCTGGCTGTGTGTTTCAAGTCTTGATTGATGGGTAGTCAGGAAAAGGGTTATTTTCCTCATGTTTTAAAGTTGTGACATACTGAAGGCTGGAGAGATGGTCCGGTGGGTCAGAGCCTTGATGCTCTTGTAGAGGACTCAGGTTCAATTCCCACCTCCCACATGGTGATTTACAGTCTGTAATTCCAGCTCAAAGGGAGCTGAAGCCTTCTGGACTTCATAGGCAGCAGGCATGTATGTGGTGTGTGCACACACACATGCACATTAAATAAATACATAAACAGCTAATTTTTTTGGAAGAAGATTGCACTCTCTGTGAGAGCAGAATGTTAATGGATAGACTTCTCTCACTGCCACTCACACCAGTGGAATAGCCTTGAAGAAGACAAGCCATAGGGTGCCATAAACCTCCTCTGTGCTATCATGTGGGGGCCAACAGAGAGTTAGTCTGCAGTGGATGGTTCTCAGTAGGAATACAGAGTGCAGTCAGGAGACTGATTAAGAGTAAGTAAGGATGGGTGTTTAATTGTGTAAAGATGTGTTGCATCTGTTTTCCCTCACCTGCCTAAGGCACCTGAGTGGTCTAATAAAAAGCTGCCCAGCCAATAACTAGGGCAGAGGAGGGATAGGCAAGGCTGGCAGGCAGGGCAAATAAACAGGAGGAGGAATCTAGGCTTGGGGAAAAGAGAAGAGGAGAAGAGAGATTGAGGGAGATGCCCAGGGCCAAAAACCAGGTAGCTGCCAGCCAGCCAGTCAGACATGAGAAGCATTGAAAGCAAGATATACAGAAGGAAAGAAAAAAATATATAAAGTCCCAGGACAAATGTAGATAAAGAGAAACAGGTTAAATTATAAGAGCCCAAGCTAAGCCAAACATTCAAAACTAATAATAAGTCTCTGTGTCAGTATTTGGAAACTGGTTGGTGGCTCAAAAGAAAAAAAATCTAATCTACTATAATATAATACTTGAAGTTTAGCTAGAGCAATAAAACTAGTGAAGGAGATCAAGGGGATAACAGTTGAAAAGGAAGATGTCAAAGTACCTTTACTTGCAGATGACATGATAGTATACACAAGTGACCCAGAAAAACTCCACCAGGGAACTCCTACAGCTGAAAATGCCAAGCCAGTACCTACATAGAGCCTTCATTGTATGTTCTAGTGTCTTTAGGACAGGAAGTTAGTCTGCAAGCTCTAAAAAGAGAAACATAAACAGTAAGCCAGCCACAAACCCTTTATCAACAATGGCATCCTGCCTACAAGATATGCTGGGGCAATGGTGGCATAAAGCTTATGAAAGTAACAAACCAACAACAGATTTAAGTCCCACTTCACAAGAGGGAACCCATACATGACACTACTCGAGTGACCAAGAACTTGAGACTAGATAGTCCACGGACCTAGGGGAAAACCAAATAATACTGGTATAAGAAAAGAAAAAAACAATGCAGTAATAAAAATTATTCCTAATGATATTCTGCTATACTCATATATTGGTGCCTTGTTCAGTCATCATCAGAGAAGCTTCCTCCTGCAGCAAATGGAAACAAATATAGAGACCCACAGCCAGACATTATGCAGATGGTGAGAGACCTTAGAATACTCAACCCTAAATGGGATGTCTCCATTAGATCCATCCCTTCATAGCTCAGAGAAACCTGTGGAAGAGAAGGCAGAAAGAGTACAAGTGCCAGAAGGGATGGAGGACATCAAGAGAAGGCCCTCTAAATCAACATGAGCAAAGCTCATATGAATTCACAGAGACTGAAGCGGCATGCACAGGGACTGCATGGGGCTGCACCAGGCCCTCTGTGTATATATTATGGCTTCCAGTTTAGTGTTTTTATGGGTATCCTCTTTTAGTGTGCAAATGAGTGAGTCTCTTATTCTTATGCTTTCTCCTGGGCTCTTTTCCTTATGTTCATCTTGTCCAACTTTGATTTGATTTTTGTTTTATCCTATTATACTTTATTTTGTTAAATTTTTTTAAAAAATGAATGAATGAAAACCTAGCCATCAGGGTAAAGGTTAACAACTGAACTATCACCTATATGTGTTGGGAGAGGGAAAATAAGTTTACTCCAATAGGAGTGGCACTGGGTATATCAACTACTCCAGGGCAGGCCTCGTGTTCAGGAATAGTTAACCAACATATAATGGACTTCCACAGGTTTTTTGTTGTTGTTGTTTTTTGTTTTTTTTTTTGTGGAAGTGCTTTTATTTAGTTACTGTTTTGTGATTTTGTTTTTGTGGGGACTGTGATTTGATTTAGTCTGTTTTCTTGGTTTTGGGGGGTTTAGTTGTATTGGGCTTTTGTTTGTTTTTGAGAAATAACAAAGTTGGGTGGGTAGGGGGGGGGAGAGGATCTGGAATGACTTGGGGGAGGGGAAAATATGATCAAAATACATTTAAAGTTAAAAATTATTTTAAATAATAAAAATAATAAACAAAATGATACTGTGGTTGATCTTTAGCCTCCACAAGTACACACACACACACACACACGCACGCACACGGAATTTAGAAAGTCTATTCACTTGAATAAGAAAAAGTTCATCCTTACATCCACTAATCTCTAACTGAAATTTAGGACGTGCTTCAATTAAAAATGCAGGCAACAAATTACAGAAACATTAGCAGAAGCTGTGACTGTGTCACCCAAAGAAATTGTAGGCTTCTTTCGTTTCATATTACATTGTTGGCGATATCATGAAATGCAGACTTTTTTTTGAGAAAGGATCTCATTGTATAGCCTTGGCTAATCTAGATCTCCCTATGCAGATGAGCTGGCCTCATGGAGATTCATTGTCTTCCAAGTTCTGGGATTAAAGGCATGGGGCACCACATGCCAGGTATCTTTGTTTTATTCTCATGTCTACTTTAAAATCTGAGTTAGGCCAGGGGAGGTAGTTTAGCAGGTGAAGGTGCTTACAGCCATACCTGATGTCCTGATCTCGATCTGTGAGACATTGCATGTATGTATGTATCTTTGTCAATGGTGTATGTATGTATTATGTTTTATATGTATGTATGTATGCATATTGATGACTGTATATAATAGATGATAAATGCAAAAGTATCTATGTCTTATTTGACTAAATTACAAATGATTTTAATAAATGAGTCTAGGTTCTGATAAACATATACACATACATACATACACATATATGTGCATATGTACATATGTACATATATATTGTATATGGAAAATCCCTAAGGATATACTGTAGAGTATTGTTTGCTTATGGGTTTCATAAGAGTGATATCTTGTGATTTAGTTTTGACTCAATTTTTTATTTATAATGAGTCTGTAGTCTTCCCTATGGCAATAGTTAATTCATTTTACTTGAAAAGCAAATGTTATACTTTTCCATTTTCCTATCAATGGATGATTATATTATTGCGATTTTTTTTATTATGAATCATGCTGCAATGTTCATTATTTTTAGAGAGTTCAGTTGTCTTAGTTAAGTCTCTACGCCTGCGATAAACGCCCTGACAAACAACTTGGGAAGGAAATAGTTTATTTTGGATTGCACTTCATAGTCCATCACTAATGGAAGCAGGTTGGGAACTCAAGACAGGAACCTGGGGGAGGGAACTGAAGCTGAAACCAAGGAGGAATGCTGCCTGCTAGCTTGCCTTTCCTGGCTTGCTCAGCTGAGCTCTCCCATACCAATCACTAATCAAGATGTCCCACAGACTAGTCTACAGGCAATCTGGTGGAGGCCTTTTTTCTCATTGGATGTTCCTCTTCCTAGATAACTCTAGCTTTTATCCAGCTGACAAAAAGAAAAGCAAGCAGGACACTGACTCACATTCAGAATTTCTCCAGAGATTAAGTAGGAATAAAAATACTGAGTCATAGGGTTTGTAGATTCAGCTTACCATCAGAATGGCTGTATTATTCTGTTTTCTGTTCATATAACAAAATATGTGAGGCTGAGACTTTATAAAGAAGAGTGTTTCGCCCAGCTCACATTTTGGGAGGCTGAAATCTCAAGATTGGGTGTCCTATCTGTTTAACCTCTGATGGGGTCTCCTGGGCTGCACCACAACATGGAGAGATAGAAATGCAACAGACTACATTCAGAATATGGCAAGTGCATAGAGTGACCCAACTTTATAAGAATCTACTTTCAAGATAACTAACCTTGTCCCATGGATAATTGCATTAATCCACAACTTAATCGTCTTCCACTGGGTCCTACCTCCTGAGCTCTTATAGATTCCAACACCTCTTAAGACTGTGCAAACCAAGCTTCCAGCTCACAAATCCTTAGGAAGCACTCACAAATTATAATCAAACTATAATAGCAACAGAATTCGCTTTTCCAAAATAATCCCAACTTGTACTCACACCAAAAAGGTATATGATCTCCTGCAGATCCGCATCCGCACACGCACTTTTCGTTATCAGTTTCCGGTATGTGTCATCATATTTTCACACCAAAGACAACATGTTGCTCCATTAAACACCACAAGATTCCACAAGTGCCATCAGTACATTTTAATGCAAGTTGCTGTGGAGAGGAACTTCCACCATGTGGATCTGGGAATGAAATAAGTTCCTCTGGACAGGAAACTTATTTAAGAGCTTGGAACAAAAGTTTGTACACAAGTAAATTTGTTTGGGGCAAAGTTTCCAGTGAATAGAAGTAGGAAGTTGGGGGAAAAGAAAAAGAAAACTAATATAAGAATATATTTCTAAGTTATTCACAACTGTAGAAAACTAGATTTTAATCTTACTTAGACCCTCTGAGAACTTCTTAGAAACAAACTCCATGAAAATACAAATGAGAATTATGTGGTCAAGGAGAGGTGGAATAAAGCAGGATTCATCACCAGCTCCCATCTTTGGCTATTAACTCCCTCAGATTACATGCCACATGGGTATGAGTGCTAGGGCACTCCAACAACAGTTGTGTGGAAAAGAAGCTCTAGCATGTGACTTAAGGAAGGCAACTGCATATACAGCTTGAAGTTAAAAGCTGGGCTGAATCTCTAGGGAAGAAACATCACCTTTTGTTCAATTGTGGATTTTAGATACACTCAGAACATCATGTATGCATGTACAAAATAAAACAGAAGTAAAACTGTCAGGGATGGTCCGGTCAAATGACTAAGCAGGTAAAAGCACCAAGCTTCGTTTCGTTCCCAAACCCGCATGATGGAAGAGAGAACCAGCACTCAAAAGTTGTCCTATCTCTTCCACACCCACATCATGGCACATGCTTTCCATACACAAAATACCAATAAATGAGCAAGCAAGCAAATAAACAAACAAACAAAAACCCTATTTAACTGGTGAGATGGCTCAGCCAGTAAAGATGCTTCCCACCAGGACTGATGGCCTGAGCTCAATCGCTAGGCCCCAGCATGGGGAAAGGAACAAACAGCTCCTTAAACTCTGACCTCTGTGTGCATGTGCAGGCACATGAATAAATAACTAAATGTAATAAAAACCTTAAACTGTCAAGCAGAACTAATAGGAGGGGAGAGGAAAAGAAATGGAAGGGTCCATGGGGTGGGAGGAGAATATGATCAACATACAATATGTACACATATGAAAACTTTTAAAAGTTTGGCTGTAAGAATGTGTGCAGTAAAAGATCCCTTCAAAGAAGATGCGCTCCTAGACGCCAGTTCAAGCACAAGGGATAAATCCTGGTCCCACTGCCAGTGGCCCCACAGACTGCACAAGTGTCACAACTGTCACCCACATTCAGTGGGCCTACCTTGGTCCTATGCAGATTCTCCTGCTGTCAGTCCAGAGTCACTGAGCTCCCGCTAGCTCAGGTCAGATGTTTCTGTGGGTGTCCCCATCATGGTTTTGGCCCCTTTGCTCATTTTATGGCTCTTCCCTCTCTTGAACTGCTCAGCCTAAACATAGTGGGGAGGGCCTTGGCCTTGCCTCCAAGTGAAGTGTCAGACTTTGTCGACTCTGCATGGGAAGCCTTACCCATTTTGAGGAGTGGATGGTGGTGTGGTGGGGGGAAGGGTAGGGCAGGAGGAGGGGAGGGAGTGGGAATGGGGACACCTATGTAAAATGAGAAAAGATTGTATTAATAATTCTTAATCAAAAAAGAAGAAAGAAATACAACTCATTAGAAAAAAGAATGTGTGCTGTAGACACAGCTAGTAAATGGCAGACACGAAATTGAAACACTGGTATTTATTACAGTAAAAGTAGCAGTCCTTTGCACCTAGTATATAGACACTGCCCATTGCCTACCAAATAACCATTCTCATCTTGCTTCTCTGGTCAGAGAATGTCAGTTAGTTTAGGCAACCGACAAATGTCTAAAAAATGCCTGGTACCAACACAGGCCCTGTTTTCTTCTTTACCTAGATGTTCCAACAAATTCAAAGACAGCTTACATCCAGCAACTTGCCCCATGGTCTAAGATAGCACCAGCTATCTTGTCTGTATTCTATTCCAGGAGCAGAAAGAAACAGGGAGGGGGGCGCAGAGACGAGGCTCTCCTCTCAAGCATGCCAATTCCCTTTCCTTGAACTTCAGGGAAGTATCCCATAGAATAGCTTTCTCTCACTGATAAAATTCAGTCATAGCTTCACACATGGATGTAAGAGAAGCTTCATTAGGTACACTGCTATCAGCAAGAACAGTGGGATTCAGTTCCTAAGAGAGAAGGTGAGGATTAATATTGGAGGGCAATTCAAAGTTTTTGTCACTAGGAGTGGAAAGGAAAACCCTGGGAGGAGAAGTGTACAAGGATGGACAGGGAGAGGACTATGGATGGGAGAGGGTAGGAGTTATGTGGGGGTGAGAGGGTCAACCCAGACAAAGTATATATAAAAATGTCATAAGGGAATTGTTATTTTTTGTGACAATTTTAAGAATTAAATTTAATTTAAAATTCTATTACAGTAGCTATTTGACTTGGGGCATATTTTAAATCTACATGTCTGCCTTAAAATTATAAAATGAAAACAGCAAATAACTCACAGAGTTAATATGAGGACTAAATGAGATAAGGTAAATGAAATTGCATGGTGCTTGGTATGCAGAAAATGCTTAATAGTAATAAATGTTGGCTGGTTTTAATTCACTTTAGTGAGTCAGCAGCATCAGGACCTGTTGTGGAGCCATCTGTCAGATAACAGATCTTATCAGTGTCCCTGAATTTATCAGGCTTAAGGGTGCTGGGCGCTGACTCATACCCACAACACTCATAACTGTTTAAAACCAGAGTGTTGGCTTAGTAATTTACAATGAAAAATCTAAGTGTCAGGGAGAACAGACAGCCTGACCAGGTTATCCTCTCCCTGTAGGCAATGAACATGTGGCATCATAAGGTTGATTGCTGAGCATGAAATCAGGAGAAACAGAATACACTGTACAGTTCAAATGCTTAATGCCAGTGGGCTCTGACAGCCTATTGCATCTAGTTTACTGACTGAGCTTGTCTTATCCAGTGAGTCAGATGCTTAGATGAGAAACACTACCTAAAACCTCTTCCCCTGGACAGTGCAGGGAGCACACAGCCAACTGATGGCACAAACCAAAAGTGCAAAATGTGGGAAAGCTGGGAAAGTAAACTCAAAACACTTACAAACCCAGGAAAATATATTACTTGCTCTTTCAAAGTTAAATAAATAGCTTTATTCCAACTAGAGACTCTACATATCTGGCATAACTTTGGAAAATGTACAAGGGAAAATTTTAGCAAAAAAATTCTTTGTATCTAGCTCCAGAGTAAATGGGTTGGGCAGAGAGCCAACATTTAAGAGTGCATACTGCTCCTGCAGATGACCAGAGTTTTGCTCCCAGCACCCACATCTGGTTGCTCACAAGTAGCCAGCTCTAGGCTATCTGTAACTCCAGCTCCAAGGGACCTGACGCACATGCCTACAAACACACCCATATCCACTCTCCCCCAAATAATTAAAAATTATAAAATAAATAATTTAAAAATATAATCTTGTTTTATTGAATTACAAATGAATACATAACGTTAACAATAGTGAAAATATGTAGAAAGTATATTTTATTTATGTGAAGATAATATAAAAGTGCTAGATACATGTTTTATACGTGATTAAAAGATCCACAGAAATAAATTTTACTCATTTAGCTCTCAATGAACAAGCAACATATTTTTCTCATCTCCAGTTATTGTGGAGAAGAGATACTGTTTGATATAGTACACTATGAGCCTCATGTAGAAATAAAAATGGGACTAAATAAGAAATTATTTTAAATTAATGTGTTTTGAGAAATTCTCATTGCTCCTTTGAGAGACATACATTCTCGAGAGTGGCTCATCCTTTTTAAACTGCATAGGAGAAGTCTTACACAATCATCTTTGAGCTGGTAAAAATAGCAAGCTGCAAGTTAGCTCTCTTGTTGGAGAACTTGACTAGAGACAAATGAGTCTACACAGTCACTGAACTCTATTTCTACAAGACATATAAAAAATCCCAATGAAGCATTTTCTCACGTTTTTCTCATCCTCTGTTCTGGGGGGGGGGGGGCTTAATCTTGACAAAATAAGATGTAATACTGTCAGTATTACGTAGTGAATATCATAGATAAACTTCATATACCATGATATATGTAATGACCTTGACTTCACCAATACCATAAACTGTCAAAATGTCAATGATCTGTGGCTTGCAAACCATCCATCATCCCTAGACAAGTGGCATGATGTCACAAATTCTGAGATCAGACACCAGAAATCTGTTTCTATTTTTTCATAGTGAGTTTGGTGACTACTAAAGTTTGATTGCCACTGATCTACACAGACCACACTACTTAAAAGACAATCCACGAGGTAGCAACATTATGTCACCAGGAACGTGTAAGAACTGTGTACTCTCATGTCTCACCTTAAGAAGTGGCCTCTGCATTTTATCAAAATTTCTAGGAGACTTGTGTGCACATTCAAATGTAAAAACTGCCATGTTTGTACCCTACTTTGTTTCACGGTCTGAATTGTGCCCCTCCTCGTATTATGTTCACGTTCTAACAGGCAGGACCTGAGAAAATGCTTCTATTTGGAAACAGGTCCTTTAAAGACGTGATCACACGAAAATGGGGTGATTAGAGTAGACCTTCTACTGGGATTTAGAAAGTGGATGTCGCACCACAGGATTGCACAGTGGACTAATGCAGCAGGAAGGCAGCTGCATCCAAATCAAAGCCATCAGCCTTACAAGTAGGAAACCCCGCTGGTGCTTTGATCTTAGCCTTTTAATCTCCAAGACTCAGAGAAAATAAATTTATTTTCTTTATCACATTTCCTTTATAGTATGTAGTGTGGCAGTTCCAGAAAATTAAGAGTCTTCACACTCAAGTAGATACTGGCAATTTTAGAAAGTGTTTTTAAAAACACTACTAATGCTTGGTTCCATTCCCAAAGTTCCCAACATAAGTGATCTAACGATTAACCCACAAGTCTATGCTTTAAAAACCTCCTGGGGATTGTTACTGTGCAGCAATATTTGAAAGCTGTTGATATCTACACCAGGCTTAACAGGCAACCCTCTAAAATTGAAAATTCCAGTCTCTGATCCCGCTGTTCTGTTCCCAAAGTTGAACCTTCTTATACATTGAGGACTCCTACTAGGAGGAAGCCAAAATAACAGCTGACAATTTTATGAAGATATTGATATTTTCATACATCAACATTTTAAGTTATTTGGCCTTTTATTTTGTTATTCCCCCACCCACCTTCTGTAGGACATCTCCACAGTACAGGTATAGAGAAGACCCTCCCTCAAGAAAATATGTTGACCTAAGTTGTCAGTGCCTATTTTTCCTGCGTTTTCATTGCTCCTCCCATTAAGATGCCTTAAATATTCCTAGGATCAAAATGAAAGACTTAGATTCTATAAGTCCTCACGCCAGGCCTCTGCCACGGTACTAACTAAACAGAATTTAAGTGCTAAATCTTTTCCACTTTTTCCATATCCCTGTAGCTCTCAAACCTAATAATCTATGGAACTATTTACTAAAAGTTTGATGTGTTCCAGCAACTGGAGGGTCTGATTTATATTTAATATTAATGGAAGCCATGTAAGATTTATATGTGAATATAAGATATAGTTTTGGCTCTGTGTGTGTGTGTGTGTGTGTGTGTGTGTGTGTGTGTGTGTGTGTGTGTGTGTGTGTTTCATTTGCTTCAAGGTCCTTGGTGTTTATAAACCCAACTCTGATGGTGATCTTGCTGGCAGAGTCCTGAGACAGTGCAGGATTTCATGAAGTAATTAACAGAAAATGGATGCACATAAGTGTTGCATGGCCCCCTCCTCCCTTTTCTTAGAAAGTATTCAATGATGAAAGCTCTACCCTGATGGCCATATCCAATCCTAATTTCTTCCCAAAGGCCTTACTTATAAACAGCACAGTCAGTTTAAGTTTCCACCTTCTTAAAATCTCATGATGTGGATTAATGTTCAACAATGAAGGTTTCATAGACATAACTAAAATAGGATACAATTCAGGGTAGAGGTTATCCTTTCTAAATGTAATTTTGCTACCTTGACTAGTATTTTATTTTACTCGGCCCAACCAATGACACAATCACAACTTCAAAATTTTTCATAACATTCTAGCAGAGCTTCTGGTTAGCTCTCCAAAGCCATCAACAACACCCCTCCCAATAAGCCTTCCATTATAGAAGCTAAAAGTCTTGCTATTTCCCCAACCATTCTTGCCACTACAAGCAGTTTATATACCCCAGCTCCTGCCAATGAGATAAAAGGGGCATTTGTTAGGAAACTTTGAGGGAACGCATTTTTTTATTTCTCTGAAAAGAGGTAGTTACACAAAGGAAAACACTCTCCCCTTTCTACCCTTCATTTCTTGTCCTTGAATACGGTGTAAGGAGATCATATCTGGAGTGGTTGAAGCCATTTTGAAATCATAAAAGTAAAGTATTGACCCAGAACCCTGACGGTGTCATCCCCTTGTGTTTGCCTGCTATCAGACTTCTCTATTGCTAAAGCCACTTTTAAAATAGATATGTGTGTGCGTGTGAAATATACACAGATGTCTATATTCATATTCCTACTTATTTATAAAATAGTATAATTTGATGATCTACACTTTATGAATACCATTGAATTACATGGATCATACTACTATATTCTAGGGATGAAGAGGAAGCTTGCCCATATAGAATTTGAGAAATCTTAACTGCAAAATGATTTAATTATTCACTCATATTTCCAACATACCTCCACTTTACTAAATTCCAGTGATAAAAATGTGAATAAGACCCTCGACAGAGATAGGAAGAGCTAGATTACCAGGGAAGTGGGAAATATAACTTATTTTGAAGGGTTTTCCTGGAGGTCATTGAAAGAGGATTATCAAGGACTCCCTGTCACCTGACTAACCTAAAGTTTCAATCATTTTCTTCCAAGAAGAGCAAGAGGGGCTTGTCTATATGGCCACAGATTGTAATGCACAGAACGATTCAGAAATCAGCAAGCTATGATCGGGGGCTAATTGCCAAAAAATATTTGCTCGCCCATATTTCTCCCCCCAAAGCTAAAATACTGGATTTTAGGAGTACTTTGGCACTGTACCATCAAGTAAGTTTTCTAGAACAGAATCATTTTGTGATGTGAATTAAGACCACCTGTTAACATCGCATCAAACTGAATAATACTGACAAGCAGTTGTCAGCATGAGCCACAGATTCACATATTTCAGCATGCTCTCTGTTGTTTCTGTGCAAAAATGACAGCAATAATTAGTGTCTATTTAACAGTCACAGAAACACTTTGTTGCTTAATGGCAGTGAAAGCAGAAACATCCCCTCCCCAAATCGATCTTTCTAAAAGCAGTGAGTTTTGACATTCCCTCCCCCGATACACTGATAGAGGACAAGCTAACATGTAGCTTTGCACAGGTAAATCCTCCTAAGGAACAGAATAGGCTCTCATTGATTTTCCTGCAAGGGAAATAATAGGCTTTGAAGCATCCCTGAAAACAGAAAATACAAACCCAGCAATAACCCACAATTTTTTCCTAGAATATTCCACGGAGTCTTTCAATGAATTCTCTCAACATTGGTGTTGCACTGGCACAGACTGCACCTCCAAAATATTTTGATTCTGTCGGTGGCCACTTTATAGGTATGCACTAACTGCAGTCCTTTTCCAGCTCTCATGTGTCCTGGGCTAGAATGGTTCTTCCAAGAGCCCAACATGAAACACCCAGCCACCTTGGTGAATGAAGAAAGTGCCCGGCAAATGATCCCAGCTCTCCTGTACACACCTCTAAAAATTATCCACGAACAAAATGAGGTGGGGGTTAAGTAAGCAAAGATGAAACAAATCAAAAAAATACCTTGTCCCATAAATACGGCATCAGGACATTTGAAGGTACCCGGGAAATCAAGAATATGGCTTCAGAGTTTGGTTTGGCTGGGAGTCTAAGAACGGATTTGATATTCTCTGACGCGTTTTTTTAAATCTAACTTTCTGTCTACAATGGAAAGATCCAGAGGAAGGAAGCAAAGGCAGACAGAAACACAGACTGGAAGACCACCCCACCCCCAGACACACACACACACACACACACACACACACCGCAGCCAGCACCCTAACACAGGGTATCAAATGGCGAGAACTTACCTAGTCCTCACCTATAGGGAAAGGCGACTGGTCCAGCCTCAGAAGGGAGGTAGGAATCGCGCCGCCTGGGAGAGTAGCTGAGGGAGTCGCGGAACTGGAGCCCGGAGTCTGGAGCTGATGCGCAGACCCCAGGAAGGGAAAGAAGTCCCTCTTCTAACCCAAGGGAAAGGAGTGACTCACCCTATCGCTTGGTGCCCGCCTTTCTTCCTCCCCGCCCACAGCAGGTAGAGGGACCGCGCAGGGAGGCGGTCTTTAGCCGCTCCTACCCACATGCTCAGTGCCAGGCTCCACCAGGCGGCGGCGCCACAATCCAGTCAGGCATAGCCGACCCCAGAACACAACCACACGCCTGTCGTGGAGCTCCTTCATCTCTTGGCTGCAGCCTCTCGAGGTCCCTGCTGTCCTCCCACTGTCTATGCAAGCCCCACAAGCCATATGGGCTCAGTATTGCCAAGGACTTCAGGACCAACCAAACCCTCACAGAGGTCCCCCCACCCCATCTTCATTCTCCCCTTGTGGTAGCACCAGAACCCACCCAGCCTAGAGAAGGTGTGGCTGCCTCCTCCAGCTGGCTGGATGTGCCAGGGATTCATGCCTCATTCTGTCTCTCAGCTGGATCTGACCACGATCCCACCTGTTCTAAACTTAGTAGCTTTTCCTGAGGTGCCCCTACTGCCCACCATTTGCCACACACTAGTTACTTCTCTCTCCTAAGACCCCCTTCTGATATTATCCTCTTGCAGGTGCCCCAGGTGCCAAGGGACACCCTCTTCATTAGACTCGCAGTGAGTTTGGGGCTGGTGCTTCCTTGGAACAGTTAGGAAGCCCTAGTATTTACCTCCATCAAAGAAAGTTCTAGATTCCACCCTGGGAAGTGTGGTGTATCCTTGTTAAGTCTCTTGTCCTGCTGGCGTGTGGGGGGGGGAGGGGGTGATAAAATGATAGTCCTGCCGGTATTATATCAAAACTGAGACCAAACTGGAGGAGTTAGCACATGTCTGCAATCCAAGCACTCAGGAGATGGGGGAGGAGGGTGAATGTTAATTCCAGGGGAAGGGGGATTAGTACCACCACCTTAACTTTTTTTGGTAGCCTTGGCTGGCCTGAAACTCCCTATGTAGATTATATTTGCCTAGAACTCACAGATATTCCTTCATCTGTCTCTGTCCCTACCTCCCAAGTGCTGGGATTAAATGTGTGTACCACCAACATCTGACCTACCTTTTCTATATAGATATATATATATATAAAGAGCATATAGAAACTAGTTACCTTAGCTTTGAAAGAGGGAGAGGTCAGAGTTCATAAAAAATGAAACAAGAATGGGAAGAAGGGACAGCATTTTCTCAACAAGGCTGCCACATTTTCTACAGCTCTGGTAAAGGAAGGAAGAGTCTGCCTCCTCGGAACAGTAAGCTGTCTTCCCCGCTATACACCCCCTTCCACCATGCCACTGCTTTCTCATCATCGTTATAAACGTAGTCTTCTCTCATAACCGAAAGCATAGACGCTAGGAGGAGGCTTTTTTCATTTCAACTTCCCAATCACCCTGCAGATGTCCTGACATACGGTTAAAAACCAAAGCTTTAGGCAGAGAGCAAAGCTACCATTCAGGTCCTTCTTACACCTACCACCTGCTTCTACCTACTTTTCATCTTTAAAGTCTTTTCTTTGACTTTTCTTCCACATCTACTCTGCTGAATAATGGCATCCCTCAATTTCTCTAGCTCTTCTCCGTGATTCCATAAGTAGTGGGGGTTTCCTCACTTTGCTTTTCTTTCTAATGCTTCCCTACTGCACATGTTCTTTTCTTGCCTTATTTTCCATTTTTTATCTCAATAAATTTGCTATAGTTTGGGTCTTGGTTGTCCTCCAAAGCCTCATATGTTGAAGAGTTGGTCCCTAACTCCTGGTGCTACTAGAAGGTTTGGCCTAGTGAGAGGATTTAAAGTGTCAGTGTTTCTAGAGGTAGAGAAGTACCTGACACCCTATAAGATAGGCATAATTCTTAAAAATTAAGATGTCCTAAATGATATGGACAAATGCAACATGTCTACTACATATGTGCAAATATTTGTGATATAAAATGATATACCCTACCCCAAAAAATCTATTATTACACAGTAAAATCACAAGAAGCACATGTTAAAGGTAAGCTGACTTAAACAAAAAAAAAAATAGAGCTGCAGCAGAACACTCAAAATTCATATGACTTTATAAACCAAGCAGTAACAAAATTTAAAAATTAGTATAGTTGGGCATGACTGGAGCAGCTCAGACACACAGCCTGATGTTTCTAGATAATAACTCAGGGCAACATTAAAATGCAAGAAACTACCAGAGTGGAAATTATGTCTTGAAGGGGCAAAGGCTGTGCAGCTAGAAGTGGATCACTAAGTGAAGTTGCCCATAGAGCGAGCCCAGGTAAAAGAGCAATCTGCCTGAGGCGAGAACCATGCAAGGTTAAGGGTTATCTCCTTGGAGAAGAAGCCCTATGTTCAGAGCCTACCTTTGAAAAGGGGTTCTTGAGAGTACTTCAGCAAAGTTGAAAGTTTTCTTTTTTCTATTATGTATAAATAATTTGCTATTGAAGAAAAATATTGTGCATTTACTTATTACTGTTTAAATACTTACAAAGCATCTATGATCTAATTCTGGTTCATGCTTTAAATTTCCAATTATTTGATGATGGCTCCAAAATTTACATATTTTTCTAAATATTTTTCTTGGATTGCAGACAGCAGTCTAGTCAAGGTCTTCATCTTCATGACTAGAATTCTCAAACCTGTCTTACAGAAAACCCACCTCTCCATATTTCCTTCTGATCTATGCCTTCTGATATTTCACTCTTCATTTAAACTTCTATATAAAAATATTCATTTATGAGAGCTAGAGAGTTGCTCTTCTAGAGGACTCAGGTTCAAATTCCCAGCACCCATCTTGTGGCTCATAACTGTCTGTAACTCAAGTTCCAGGAATCCAACACCATCTTCTCGTCAGACACAGATATCCAGGTTAAAAAAAAAAGCTCATTCACATACAATAAAAGTATAATTAAATTTTAAAAATGTATTTATTTATGTGTATATTTATGGGCCTATGTGAGTTTATATGCACCACATTCAAAATATGCTCTCAGAGACCAGAAGAGGGCATTGGATCCCACATAACTGGAGTTTGGGGCAGTTATGAACATTCCTACATGGATATTGGGATGGAAACCAAGGCCCTCTGCAAGAGCTGAAGCACTCTTAAGCACTGAGCCACCTTTCCATCCCAAGTCCTTCATTTTTAGTGGCAGCTCCAAACATTTTGAAGTTCAAGTTCTAGCAACCTTAAGCCATATTTTAATTTTCTCTTGAAATGATATCCCATAATGAACCAGCTAGTACACCCAGTCCATTCTGCCTTTTCAATCACATACAGAGCCTGATAATTTCTCACAATCATCAATGCTATCATGCTTATCCAGCCATCATCATCTCAGTGGTACAAGTAGGGTAAGTGGTCCCCTAGCTTCTGCCCTTTGTCCCACATCATTTATTTTCCTAAGACATCTAAGAAAAGCTTTTAAAATATAATCTCATGTGTACCTCATATATATCACATTATATGTACACATGTAATATGTATATTATACATAATATATTTATACACAATATAATAGAAACTATATTCACAAATTCACTATGAAATATTTATGAAAAGTCAATATAGATGTTAATTACTTGTATACTAATTTTAAAAATAGTATTTATGCTATTATGTGGGGGGATCCTCCATTGTTTCTAACTCATTCGAGTAAAATCTTCATTTTTATGATGCTCAGGGGGCTCTGCATGGCATAGTCCCTGTCATCTTCATAAATCTGTTCACGTCCACTGTCTCCCTTGTTTACCGGTATTCAACTCATTGCTCGCTAGTACACTACGAGAGCACTATGCCCTGCTATATCACCAAGGCTCACTCTCTCACCTTCTTTTGTTTTCTATTTTTCATCGATCACTGAGCTGTCCCTTCACATCCTATTTGAAATAATGACTCTCCCACCTAACCAGTAGCAATCCCTGTTCTATCCCTCTATTCTGTTTTATTTCTCCCCTATAGCTTACATCATTGTCTGACATACTATATATCATATTAATTTCTTCATTCTATGCCATCTAATTTTAAAATATAAATTACAAGGAAGCACAGATTTCTGCATTTCTCAACGCTATCTTCCTAACATGTACCAGACACTGTTCTAAGCATTAGGAATATGGAAATGAATAAAAAAGACAAGGTTCCCCACACTGCGTGTATGTCCTACTTACTAAATACTAGTTTTAAAGAATGCCTACTTTATCTTTATTTGGTTTATTCCATATGTATAAACAAAGTTGGTATGCTTAAGAGGCCATATAATGAATATGGTATAGTTAACATTGCTCTGCATACTACCAATGTTTGAAAATTATATAACTAGGGGGCTGGAGAGATGGCTCAGCGGTTAAGAGCATTGCTTGCTCTTCCAAAGGTCCTGAGTTCAATTCCCAGCAACCACATGGTTGCTCACAACCATCTGTGATGAGGTCTGGTGCCCTCTTATGGCCTGCAGGCATAAAAGCAGACAGAATATTGTATACATAATAAATAAATAAATATTTAAAAAAGAAAATTATATAACTATATAAAGTCTACCTAATGTGTTGCTTGATTTTTTTCTTTTTATTTTCTGTATATGGGTGTTTTGCCTGCATGCATATCTGTACATCACATGAGTTCCTGGTGACTGAGGGGGCCAGAGAGGTATTGGATCCTCTGGAGCTGTAGTTATACACTGCTGTAAGTTGCTATGTGCATGCTGCGAATCAAACACTGAGTTATCTGTCCAGGCCTCGACTTTTTAAATATCTAAAAAGTCTATCTGTCATTAATTCTCGTTCAAGTCAACCTTCTCTTTGTTGGAAGATAATTTTATAACATTATGGCATTAAACTACACTAAGCTAACTATAAATATGTTTTTGTCATGGAAATAGTCCATTTTTATCAGGACTTGCATAAAAGGCAAAGTCTGAGAAGTATAATTATAAAGAAGCTACATGGCACTGAAATAACATAACAGTAATTATAGAGTAGCACACTCGTGTCATGGGGCAGCACATAATTAAACAGCAAATGAAACTGAACAAAAATGTGTCGTGAGCTTAGAGGAAGAATGATACCTGGTAGTTGGGGTATCTACGTATAGGGTTAGGTATTATGCATTTCTGTTCACTGAATGTAGTGCCCTTAAGGTTAGGAGTTATAGAAGGGAAAAAAATAAAATTTAGCCTTGACATCTTTATAAGTAACATGGACTTGGTAAGGGTTGCTAGAAGGAATAGCAAAGATATAACTAATATTCTTTCCATATGAGTAATAGTTTTGTCTTCTTTCTTTACTACCAGGGATAACCGGCTCTTTGTGTAATACTTCTATTTTCTCTCTTGGTATGTTATTGGTTTCTTATTTAAAATTGCCAGTTGTCTCAAGTGATCTCTCAAAGCCAAAATTTTGTTGCTAGACCAGTGGGCCTCTGGGGGCTGCAATTGTGATGGGAATGGCCAGCAGGAAAGAACATTTTCTGAGCAAGACTGGCTTTGTAGACTCTGACCATCATACCACCTAACTTGTCGCTGGCAGTATGTTCCTAAAATGAAACGGTCCTACTACAGTGGAAGATTGCTCGAACAACCCTGATTGGATGGATAGTGAAGGGTACCTGTTTGTCCCAGGAAGTGACTTCATGAAAATACTTAGTATTTTTTCGTGATACAATGCATGAATTTTTTAAACATTTGCTAAATGGAGAGATGACTCAATATTTACAAAAAGCTGCTGTTTATCCAGAAGATCCAAGTTCAAATCCCAACACCCACATGAGATGATTTACAACTGCCTGTAATTCCAGTTTCAAGGAATCTGACACCCTCTTCTGGATTCCACAGGCAACCCCACATATGCAGCATACATACACACACACACACAGAGAGAGAGAGAGAGAGAGAGAGAGAGAGAGAGAGAGAGAGAGAGAGAGAGAGAGAGGCATATACATGCACATAAATAAGGTAAATACTTACTTTTAAAAGTAAATAGCAGCTAAAAACATGGGGTATTAGATAAGATTACCTGGGTTTGAATCTGCACTCCATTGATCCACCATGGCATTAATTCGGTGACCTCTGTGACTGCATCTATAAAAATTAGAGAAAATCAGAGTGGTTATTCACAGACTTGTTGAAAAGCTTAAATAAGATGATCTACATTCACACTTAGCTCAGTGCTTGACACATAATAGTAATTGGATGAATGCTTAGCTCTCTTATTATCTTGTTCTATAAGCACAGCTGGGGAGAGGAAGGATACAAAATAAATTGAGGGAATTATTTCTGTTTTGAAGAAACTAATAATCTACTTCAGATGAAAAGGAATATATTAAATAACTAGAGAGAAATCATAAAATAATTATATTAGTAAGGACTCTTTTATTTGCAAGCAACAAAAATTAACTATGCCTTATTTAAGAAAAATGAATGCTAGAGCAAATTCATCATAATAAATCAGGAACACTCCCCAGACTCAGAAACAAAGCCTCAAGCCTTGACAAGGACAAGAACCAGATAAGCTCCTGAAATTCAGTAACTAGATGCTGGTTTGGATTCTGGCTCCTTTAAGTTCAGCCAATATTGCAGTCTGAATGTTTCTGTTTCCCCAAAATTAAGTATATTGAAACCTCACCCAAAATGTGACAGGGTTATATTAGGCAATGGTCATGGGTAGGATTGGTGCCTTTCATAAAAGAAACTACAGAGAGCCTTTTTCCTCCTCCACCATGAGAACATACAGCAAAAAAAGCAAATAAACAACAATAAAAAAAACCCACAGATGTCAGTGAACTAGGTGAGCCTCACCAGACCCCAAATCATGCTGCATGATTTGGGTCTATGCTTTGATCTTGACTTCCCAATCTGCAGACTAGTTATCAATAAATTTTGACTGCTCTTAGGCTACTTCTTTTTCGGTATTTTTGTTCCAGCAGCACAAACAGTCCAAGACAGCTACTCACCTAGTGATTGATCCAACTTCAGCTCTGTGTTAGTCACATTTCTCACGGCTGTGACTAAATATCTAACAAGAGCGAACTTAAGAGGGGAATGATTGATGTTATCTCATGGTCAGAGGGAAACCAATCCATCATGGCTTCCATCATGGCTTGGAAACCATAGCATCAGGCAGTTACATGGCAGTTGCTTGTTTACACCTCAGCAGGCCAGGAAACAGAAAGGGATGTTTCTCCTTTTTCCACTTTTGTTCCACCCAAACATTTAGTCCATAGGATGGTGCCACCCACATTGAGGTTAGGGCTTTTCTCCAAAGTTAATTCTCTCTGAAATTCCCAAATAGCCATAATCAGAGATATGCCTCAAATATCCTGGGTGATCCCAAATCCAAGCAAGTTGACAATGAAAATTAGCCATCAGTTTCAATGTCTCACTGTCTCTGGGTTTCTATGGCTCAGGTTTCACAAGTGATACCTTGGTTGGCCCAGTTTTTATCTGTCTTATACCTTTGGATTAATTAAGTAGCCTTGCCCCATATGAGGCGTGGCAATCTATGGGAATACCACATGCCCCGAAGAAGTCTTCCCACATTGCTGCCTCCTAGAATATATTTCACCTCTCTGTCTTCATCTTCTGTACAAGCCAGTGTTCTAAAATCCTTGCTTTTCTTCCAAAAAAGGATGAATATGATATGTTTCAGGAACTTCCCACACAACATTTTCTTTACTTGGTATATTCAATTTCTTTTTTATGTTATTATATGTATGAAGTCTTTTTCTCTATGTGTGTCTGGGCATCACTTGCATGTACGGTGCCCACAGTTGCCAGGAGAGGGTGTTAAATCCCTTGAAACTGGAGTTACAGATGGTTATGAGCCACCATATAAATGGAATCAAACCCGGATCCTTTGGAAGAGTTCTAAGTATTCTCAACCTCTAAGCCATCTCTCCAGCCTCCGTATTTAGTTTCTTAAATAACCGCATGAATCACTCCTTTGTTTCTTTCAAAACATATTCAGATGTCATCTTTTCAAGTGGCCTTTACTGAGAAAGTTATCTAAAATTTCAATGCCCACTATACACATATATACATGCTTCTCTCTCCTCCTTTTACCCAGCAATTATAACTTTCAGTACTAGTGTTAGGCAGGAGATTAACTTTTGTAGGGACTGACCATCAATACACAGAGTATATAATGTAATATAACCCCCACAAGAGTATATAATGTAAGATAGGGAGTGGTGGTCAACCCAGCTGGGCCATAAACATAGTTGATGGTGTGAGTCAATGAAGTAGCACATAAAGAGTATTTGTGGTGGGTTTTCCAGCTGAACCAGCTCAGGAGCCCAAAACAGGATATAAAGGACAATATGTGGTGGCACATGCTTTTGATTCCAGTACTTAGAACCACAAGCAGGTGGATATCAATGAGTTTAATGTCTGCCTGGTTTATATAGTGAGTTCTAGTCTATCCAGACCTATATAGTGAGACCGGCAGAAGGAGGGAGAAGATGAGCAAGGAAGTCAGAATCGCGAGGGGTTGGTCCACCCACTGAGACAGTGTGCCTGATCTAATGGGAGCTCACCAAATCCAGCTGGACTGGGACTGAACGAGCATGTGATCAAACCGAACTCTCTAAATGTGGCTGCCAATGGGGACAGACTGAGAAGCCATCGATAATAGCACTGGGACCTGTCTCTTCTGCATGTATTGGCTTTTTGGGACCCTAGTTTACTTGGATGCACACCTTCCTAGGCCGGGATGGAGGGGGGAGGGCCTTGGACTTCTCACAGGGCAGGGTACCCTGCCCTCTCTTAAGGATGGAGGGGGTGGGAGGAGGGTTAGTGGGGGAGCGGGAGGGGAATGGGAGAAGGGGAGGAAGGGTCAATTTTTGAATGGAAAAATAAATTTTTTTAAAAAAAGACCAGAAAGAAAGAAAGAAAGAAAGAAAGAAAGAAAGAAAGAAAGAAAGAAAGAAAGAAAGAAAGAAAGAAAAGAAAAGAAAACTAATAGGTGGTAGTGGTCTCTAGCTGGGTCAGTTAAAAGCAACTTTGGGACTTCCTAACTAAGGGTATGTGCAGAGAGCTGTTACCCTTTCTCCTGGTAAGCTTTTAAGTTCGTGGGGTATTTAAGCCCTTGCACATATTCTTGTATCTCACATGTATACATAGACTGAATTCTGGGTAAAGTGAACTTCTGGGGAAGAGGTCTTTTCCTGAAAGTGCACACTCTGGGAGAGACACAGGGGAATAGATAGTGGGGAGAAAAGCCATTACTGCTAGTACAGAAGTGTTGCTTCTTGCCTGTGCCCTTCCTCTTACTTTTACTTTTTGTAGATTGTGGGATCTTCTTCTCTTGTGGGACCTTGCTTTCTATTCTCTCTCTCTCTCTCTCTCTCTCTCTCTCTCTCTCTCTCTCTCTCTCTCTCTCTCTCTCTCTCCCCCGTGCGTGTGCGTGCGTGTGTGTGTGTGTGTGTGTGTGTGTGTGTGTGTGTGAGAGAGAGAGAGAGAGAGAGAGAGAGAGACATGTCACAGCATGTGTGTAAAGGTCAGAGAACAATTTTGGAGAGTCAGTTCTTGTTGGGGGATATTAAATCACACTGTGAACCCCGAGTTTATATTTACATTAATTAAATAAAATTAACCTTGGATCAGGAGGCTGCGTTAACTACTTGTTGACAGAAATTAATCATAGAGCCTCAGAGGGCATTCGGGAGAGAGAGACACAGGATGCAATAGGGTGAGGTTTGAAGTGGAGCAGATTTATCAAAGTGGAAGCAGGGTCTTCAGTGGATGCCAGCAAGGAGAAAAGGTTAGCTATTTGCTACTCAGCCTCTCTGAGCTCACAGGTTTCTACCCCAGCCTTTGAATCTCGAGTCTTATTCATAATTAGAATAGAAAGTGAGTTAAAACTAAGTTTGCATGCAAATGGATGGAAATAGAAAACGCTATCCTGAGTGAGGTAACCCAAACCCAGAAAGATGATTATGGTATGTACTCACTCATTAGTGGACCCTAGCTATAAAATAAAGGTCACCAAGCACTTAGCTCGCAAGCCCAGAGAAGCTGAATACCTAGGTGAACCCAAAGAAAGCATACACAGAACCTCCTGG
>PVIU01022587.1:0-29072 GCA_004026605.1 Ondatra zibethicus
AGAGTCTGGTTTGATCATATGCTCATTCAGTCCCAGTCCAGGTGGATTGGTGTGCTCCCATTAGTTCAGGCACACTGTCTCAGTAGGTGGACCAGCCCCTCACGGTCCTAACTTCCTAACTCATCTTCTCCCACCTTCTGCTCTTCAACTGCACCTTGGGGGCTCAATCCATTGCTCTGATGTGAATGTGGGTCTCTGTGTCTATCTCCATCCATCGGATGAAATTTCTATAATGGTAATCAAGATAATCATCAATGTGACTATGGTACAAGGCTAGTTCTAGCACCCTCTCCTCTGCTGCCCGAATACCTAGCAGGGGACATGCCCGTGGACACCTGGGATCCCCAGGGCCAAGTATCTTGCCAACCCTAAAATGATTCTCTTAATGTAGATATCTTATTCCCTTCTCCAATGTCCACCTTTCTTCCATCTTCACCCTTGCACTCCCCTAAGCTCTCCCCAGTCCTTCTCCCTTCTCCTTCCCCCTCTCCCCTTCCCCTGCTCCCCTACCTCCTACCTCTATCCCTGCCCCCTGGCTTCCAACTTTTGCTTGATGATCTTGTTTGCTTCCAACTTCCAGGAGGTTCTGTGTATGCTTTCTCCCTAGCTATAAAATAAAGGACACTAAGCACTTAGCTCACAAGCCCAGAGAAGCTGGATTGTTGTTTTTATATATTAGAAATTGAAGTCGGGTTCTCATGCATTTGGACTACCACTGAGCTATTTCTCCAGTGTCCCGTATATTTTATATTGGTTTTTATTTAAAAGTCAAGTCTTACTAAGTTAGCTAATTGACTTTGAATTTATTCTATAGCCTAGAAAACCCTAGACTTGTGATCCTCCTTTCTTGGTGTCTGGGATTATGGCTTGTTCCACCAGAACAAGCTTGCTTGCAGATAGTCATGTTAATAACTCCCCCAATTGAAGTTATTTATTATACTCTTATTTTCAGAGAACTTATATTCTAGGAAAGAACATCAAAAATCAAAACAATAAAAAAACTATTGTTAAAGGTGGTTCTGTTTTCAAAGACTTTGCTTTAGGAAGTTGTATTTTTGTCTTCATTAATGATTAGACTATAACAAAGACACCGTAAACATCTATAAGCAAAGAATTAGTAGGGTAATCTGAATTCTACATAGATGGGAAGCTAAAGAAAGTGCTATGTACTGTTCAATTAAGCCTAGAAAGATGATAGAATTTAGCCCAACAAAGATAAAGAAAGAGAAGAGCATAAGAAAAATAATAAATGGGATATGCCTCAAGATGTTTATATGCAACAACAAATATATTGCTTAGCTGGAGGGCAAGGAGTGTGAATGTAAGAAAGAAGACATGAGACAAAGATTATTAATTGCATTGTGAAACTCCAGTTTCACATCTATTTATATACACAGAAGAAATACTTGAAGATATGTTGTTAAAGAAGGAACCAAGATTACTCATTGCCCATAAAAGAGAAAATTGTAATATCTTCAAAACGATGAGAAACACAAAATAAATGGTGACTGTTTACACAATAGAATACTGTCTAGTTTATCCAGTGGAATAACCACCTGTCTACACAGTAAAGTAGTGGAGTCCTTGCCTGTTTACACAATACAGTGCAATCTGGTTTATAAAATGGAATACCACCAAGTTTGGAGAGGGTTACCATCCTGTTTACAAAATGGAAAACTGGCCTGTTTACATCGTGAAGCACTTGCTTGTATACGTAAGATATTGGAACACTGCAGTTTACCGAGGGGAGTGCTATCCGGTTTACACAGTGGGGTACCATACCATTTACACAGTGAAATGCCAGCCTGTTTACACAGCACAGTATTGTCCTGTTTACACAGTGGAGTACCATCCATGCAGGTCAATGAGCAGAACATAAATATGTGCATTACTTAGTTGCAGATAAGATATGAGTTCTCAACATGGAACAGCAAATACAAGAGTTCATGGATTGTGAATTCTGGTTATTTATCTATGGGTTCAGAAATCTAGATACTAATTATCTTTCTAGGAGATCATTAGATAAATATAGCTAAAGGCTTACAGCACATCAGTGATGTGTATTATTTGGTTCTGTTGTGAGGGTCATAGATTTTCTCTAATTGTAAGAATAATTTCAGAGAAATAGTCACCCCATGGAAAAAGACAACAACTGGTATTCTGATATCAAAAGACCAGTGCTGAAACACACATGAGAATATTCTAAAGACTGAGCAGTTACATATAGGTAATAACAGTTAATGAAAGAAAGAGCAAGCCTGACAGTGGTGGCGCACGCCTTTAATCCCAGCACTCGGGAGGCAGAGGCAAGCGGAACTCTGTGAGTTCGAGACCAGCCTGGTCTACAAGAGCTTATTCCAGGACAGGCTCCAAAGCCACAGAGAAACCCTGTCTCGAAAAACCAAAAAAAAAAAAAAAAAAAAGCCATGAATTTGAAAAAGAGCACAGAGGTGTATACACAATGTGTTGAAGAGAGAAGGAGGAAGGGGAGATTGCTGTAATTTAATTTCAAAACATAAAATAAATAATTAAAAATAGTTCCAATGATAAATTTATTACTTAAGTATTTTCCTATTTTATACTGTTAAATAGACGTTAAGAATTATACAATTGAAGTAAACATTTCAATGAAAAAGGAAATTAATGCCAGAATGTAGAGCTGGAAATGCACTGGATGAAATGGACACACAATGAAATGTGCCGGGTGACATGGACTCGATGGGTGCCCTTAGCAAAACAGAATAATAAAGAAAAGCAAGGTTTGCATTTCATGCGGTTTCTAGCCCATATGGAAAACTTATTCTGAGAAACGTCAATCAAATGTATAGATTTGTGTGTCTAGGTTTGATTTTTCTTATTTTGTGATTACATATTTCTAAGTATGTAGACACTCAACACAGTCTCGGTAAGAAGGAAGCTGTGGAGATTGCAAAGGGAAAAACTGATTCTGAGAAGTTCCTGTGTTGGAGAATACCTCCATGGAAAGTGTGGATGTTTTGGTGCATTTCGGGTGACATTATTCATGTTTGTTGCCATGGTAATAGAACAAGAATTCCTGGCTACACTTTATGGTTTGAATCCTGGTTCAAATATTGCCCGACACTAGACTCTTATTAAACTGCTTAGTCTCTTAGAGATATTTATTTTCCCTATGAGTAAATTGGAATAACCCTAGTACTTACCTAATGTGGCTTTTATGAAGATGGGACCTCAAATAAAAAAATGGTGCCTAGAGAGAGTTTGGCACAAGTCACTGACAATTATTTTCATCGTATTTGGTTTTAAGCCCGAAATCAATACACAATGCAGTATCATTCATATGGCAGAAACTACAAAGCTATTTGTATCAGAATTCTTTTTTGTAGACACTGAGCCTAGACCTATAGATACTGGTCTGTATATGTCAGAATTTCTACTTGACCTTATTGTCTTAAGCATCTTTCCTGTTTTTTTCATAACTTGTACAAAATAATTCAAAAAGCATTTTTTTTTAATCCAGAATTTTCAACATCATGTATTCTCTTAGGTTTTACTTTTAAATTTTCCTAGTGATTGAAATTGATTGATGATATTTAATAAATTATTCATAGATCCACTTAAACCCTTCAGTAAAAGTGTCAGACAGTAATTTAATCATTCATTATTGTTGCTGTCCTGTGCACAGAAAAACTAGAATCCTCCAGAACCTCAATTTTACAAACTCTGGCTCAACCTCTTGACCATTCTCTTGTCAGAGCCGAAAGTCATTTGATTGTATCTCACCACGTGAATTGAGAGTCTGTTGGATGTAACCTATGAGTTTCCTGTCTGTGGCAGTTACCATTGCTATGTTGTCCAATCATCCACTGGGCTCCCTCAAGAGGAGGGTGGAAGTTGTAGTTGCTGTCATTTTGTTTGGAGAAACTTACTTAAGGGGATTAAGGACTTCCTGGAGGCCATCTAGGAGATCACTGACATTCCTAAGAATAAAACTTGGAATACCCTTGATCACATTCCTACCTTAATATTTTATTATGTCATTAGTGAATAACTTCCACTAAAACTCTGCATATAGACGTCAGCATTATGGGCTGTTGTGGTTATCGGCATCTTGTCATTACTATTGCTATGATAAAACACCACGGGTAAAAGCTGCTTGGGGAGGAAAGGGTTAATTTTATCAATGCACTTGTTAGAAGCCCATCACTGAGGGAAGTCAGGGTAGAAACTCAAGCAGGGCCAGAACCTAGAGGCAAGTACTGAAAAAGAGTCTACGGAGCAGTGCCGCTTTGGTGGCTTACTCCTGATGTATTGCTCAGTCTTCTTTCTTATACAAGTCAGGACCACCTGCAGGATTCCCAGAGTGCCGGGCCTTCTCCTATCAATCCTTAATCAAGAAAATGCTTCACAGATTTACCACAAGTCAATCTGATAGAGACATTTTCTCAGTTGAGAGTACCT
Organism: Ondatra zibethicus; assembly: GCA_004026605.1. NCBI lineage: Eukaryota > Metazoa > Chordata > Mammalia > Rodentia > Cricetidae > Ondatra > Ondatra zibethicus. Next base: position 4,441 of record PVIU01022587.1, read on the forward strand.
CTTCCCAAATGACTCTAGCTTGTGTCAAGCTGGCAAATAATAATAATAATAATAATAATAATAACAATAATAACAACACATCCAGCACAGTCATTACCATAGAACCTCTCTTACCTCTCAGATATAAGTTGTATACAGATGTCTCTGCCGGATCTATTTACGGTTATTAGTACTTGAATGTATAAACATTTTATGAAAGAAGAAAAATAATGACCAGTGTTCAAGATGGAGAAAACCTATTTCTATTTCCAAGCTCGTTTAACAGGTTGATAGCTTACAATTTACTTAACATACTTGTTATTACTTTTGATTCCGGTAGTAGTGAACTGTGTCTTCATTTATGTCCCTTGCCATATGCCAGCAGTAGTAAAAGCTGCTTGGCTTTTAACACTCTGTGTAGGACACATTTCCTAAGAGAGAAAGCAGAGGGGAAAAAACTACTTTCGTTGCTAAGAAGGCAAAATTGTATAGCACAATAATTAAAAATCTAGCCTCTGGGCTGAGGCGATGGCTCAGCGACTAAGAGCAGGCATGGTTGCTGAGGAAGACCTGAGTTCAGTTCTCAAATGTCAGTCATAACAGCTCCGTGGGGACTTTCACCTCTGTCCCTCACAGCCACCCTCACCTATGTGCTTAAACATATCCACATATAAACACCCCCTGCACCCCCCACATACACACACATACACAAACACATATGCATAATTAAAAATAAATCTTTAAAAAATATAGTCCCAGGAACTTGAACTTTAACCTTAGTCTTTAAAGGAAATTAAATGAAAAATGAAAATGTGCTGGAAGTATGAATATACATAGATAAGTTTTCTTTTGAATAAGGAATATGTCTTTTGTTGAATGCTTAATTCATGTGGAGCGCATGCTAAAGAATTTTAAGGAAACCACACCAGACAATTTTACTGTTGGTTGCATTTGCTACAGTAGAGGTCAGACAAAACATCCTAATCTTGCGAGTCTTAATGGCATCAGGTTGAGATCCTTACTTTTAGTTAGTAAGAAACTAAAAGTAAATGACAGAGCTTACATATTGATACGTTGATTTGTATTTTTGTTTGTATTTTCTACATACCATTACTAATTTTTTAAAAGACATGGGTTCTCTCTGAAGCTCTTGTTGGCTGAAAACACGCTAGGTAGACCAGGCTGGCCTCAAAATACCAGAGATCCTTCTGCCTCTACCTCTTGAGTGCTGGGATTAAAAGCGTGCGCCACCACACCCAGCCTAATTTCTTTATTTAATTTAGCTAAGATTTTTTTTTGTTATTATGCACTATTAATTCAATGAGAAATGTTTTTACTATTTTGAACCTAATTTCAGGAAATCCAAAGTTTTCTGATATTCCTTTCCCATCAATAGGTGCCCATTTCTTAGGATCCAGAAACACATGTAGATATCATATTTCCTATGTAAACAGTCTAATAAAAAATTTCAACATTCATGTTTTGTCCTTTTCAAAATACCTCCTTTTCCACCTACATATACCTACTACTGGAAAATATCTGATATTCTAGTGTGTGTCAATATGTATGTATGTATATGTGCTTATGTCCATGGTTGTAACTGTGTATGTGTCTGTGTACATACATATGTCTGTATGTGTTATATATGAGTGTGTATTTGTGTGTGAATGTATTTGTGTGTGTGTCTGTCTCGGTGTGTATGTGTGTGTTTGAATATCGGTGTATGAATGAGTGTGTGTGTGTGTGTGTGTGTGTGTGTGTGTGTGTGTGTATTGCTGGGATTGGACTTTGACCTAACTGTTAAACAATATAATTGCAAGAACAGCTTCATGAGATTTTACGGTCTTTAAAATATCAAATCATTTTCTCTTCAGGATCCTCTCTCTCTCTCTCTCTCTCTCTCTCTCTCTCTCTCTCTCTCTCTCTCTCTCCTATTGGACAAAACTGACAAATTCCAGGAGCTGAGGATGAGAGTTCAGTGGTGTTTGAGTTTTCATGGTTTCCTACCAAAGCCTCATTTCAGATGCAATGGGAAGATGCAATTTGCATGCTGTTAAGATTGTAACATAGCCACGGAGTGCTATCATGCCAAAGTAGATAATGTTTGCAGCTTGAGCAGCACCTCTTGACCTGGTATGCTAATAAGGGAGGATGCCCTTCATAAATCCTGCCCCTCGCTCTTATTCTTCCATGGGAACAGTGTATATGCTAATATGGATCTGAATGTTTTGAATATATATATATTTATATATCATCTATAATTTTAAATAAGCACATGCTTTAATTGTTTATGAATGTAGATACAGTGCTTTTTAAGGATCTATATGTTTGTGTGTATAGATACACACATAAGTAGACATAGTGTCATTTCAAGTAGATTTTGTTTAACTTTACCTTTTGAAGTGTTCTATTAGTAAAATTAAATGTAAATTAACAATATGCATTTTAAACAAACGTGATACTTCAGATTCAATTGTAATCAATTTAAAATTTTGACATTCTAGAAGAGTAATAGTAGGCTATTTTATAAAGGAGAATTAAACTTCAGATACCAATGTCTATCTGTATAGTTTGAGAGCAAATATTTTAAATTGTGTAAAAAATGCAAGTTTTTTCCATTTGAATCCTAGGAATCTTTAGATTGGATGGCATAAACTCTAGGTATCTTGGTTTTAAATGAAGTATTTGTATAAATGTTCTGTAGTGAATGCTTTTTCCTAAGATGCTGCCTCTGCAGAGGAGTGATTTTAAATTGAATTATCACATTTCAGGCTAAGATGACTCAACTGCCTGAGGCAGAAAAGGAGAAAATTGCCGAGCAAGTGGCTGATTTCAAGAAGGTGAAGAGCAAGTTGGATGCTGAGATCGAGATATGGGATGACACAAGCAATGACATCATCGTTCTTGCCAAGAAGATGTGCATGATCATGATGGAGATGACCGACTTCACAAGGTAATTGCGAGGGCATGATAACTGGTGAAGGCTGCGTATTTGTCACATTGCTGAAATTTCCAGTTTCTCTGAGTGGTAAGGGAAATGTAAATATGGAATCAGAAATTTACAGATGCAGAATCCCAGAATTGTGGTCTATATAGTACCATTTCTTCTGAAGCCACTACCTCATACTCTCTTACCTTCACACTCTGCAGCAGGGATCACACACTCTCTGTTCATAGAAATTGAGAACTAATGCATGTTTTCTCTGGTGCTTTGTGAGTGGTTCATACCTATGGCAACATCATCAAGATTTGTGGCCTGTGGCATTCCTAAAGATATTTTGGAAACCACAATGCATAATGATAGCTATGAAGGAATTATGCATTGTATACATAATCAAGAAGCAATATAAACGTTTTAAGATGTTTTTGAGACTTTGTGGTAGCACAGTAAGACTGTCCCTATTCTCTGAAGAGTTACTATGGTGGTGGGACCCTGTATATATAGCCTGAAAATTGAAGGGACTTCAAGGCCCTCAACCCTTATCCCTGTTTGCCACACTGGGGCTTAGGTCCGGTGACTGCTGGATGCTCACTTGAACATGATAATTTGCCAATGAGTGAAAACCTGACACTTGCCAAGAATCTTTTGTAGCTCTATAAACAGGCTCAGAGACTTGTTTTCTCCATTTTCTGGTACTAACTGCTGTTCCTTTACCCTCACTAATTGTACCCAGTTCACTGTGGAGGTGGTGCTGGTGGGGAATAAAACTGTGTGAGAAAGACTCCAGTTTGATGCTTAGATGTTGCAGAGGCCCACCTTTAAAAGGCTACCCCACAGAAAGTAATGGAGGTCACGGAAGGGGATCAGAAGCCAAGACTAAGCAAAATGAGGAGAAAATAGCAATTGTGGAAGTCCTTGAAGAGGACATGGCCAAATGTGAACAGGCACAGTTTATGGAACCCAAGGTCAAGGACCCCTGACTCACTTGCCTGAGACCTTTGTGTAGGATTGCCTTAAGCATGTGTACTCAATGAGGAAGCATTCTCAAGTGGCACTGACCTGTTTGGGGAGCGCTTTGATGAAGATGTTGTTCTCTGTCCTGGTCTGAGAATGCCTTTATGAAAATTTGCCTTAATCCTTCACGAGCTGAAATATACTTACTGGAATATTCCAGTGAGTGACTCTTGTCAACATCATTCTATATAATCAAGGAGAACCGTTCTATGTTTGGGGTTTGGTTCTTTGCAGGCCAAAAATTTGCCTAGCTGCTGAGTCTAGATTGAAAAGTGGACTGTGAGTGCTATCCATGTGGAAACTAATTCCAGACAGTGAAGAGACCCTTACCCTGACTCCAGAATATTTCTTTTGGGAAGGGACTTTCCAGTATGTGATGGGGTCTTCACTAAAGGCAAAATCTTCAAGAAAATGTCTCTTGCAGTTGCTTAGCTACCTACACCCGTCCTTTAGGGAAATGGAGGTCATTAAGCGAAGCCGAATGTTGAAAAACAGGTTGCAAATGTCTTCACATAATTAACCAAAGAGCAGTAAGATGTGCAATGCTTCTCTTACCGGTTGCTGAAGAATACAAAACTGCAACGATACTTAGTTAGTCTTCATGAAGCTGCTAAAGTCACAGAGCAGAAAACTACCCTGTGACGGGCATATTACAGGTATGAAACCGTTATATCACAATGCACTACACGCCAAACAACTTTATGATGAAATAATGAGTAAGTGCAATTTTAAATCATAATTGACTGGTAACACACATTGCTTCTTAGTGGTAAGACTGAGAAGAAATTTCTAAGTGTTACACACAAGAAGTATAAAATTGAATGACTTAAACATTCTGTTTCAATTCATAGTTCTAAACAATACTGAAATGAAAAGGTAGCACGTTAAATATTGTAAGGAGGACTAGCTACAATGTGTTATAGTTTTTATTTAAATGATAAAGGAGATAGTGCTTTGGCTACTAAATATTTGAAGATACTTAATGCAAAATAAGTGAGATAATTGTCCAGTTGTTCAAAACCTTTTGAAAAGTCAGCATAGAAAGTGTGGTGTGAAAAGAACGCTCAGTAGATGCCTTCATTTGGAATGTAGTATATGCTGAAAGTCTTCATCATCTGTGAGCCCGGTATTTGATCTTGCAAGGAATAATCTGAAACAAGACTTTTAAAATAATTCAATGAATATTATTGGTTGATTTTGTTTTTACTTAATGTTTAATTAAATTGAGTCTCAGACAATTTTACATGCATGACTTGCTTACCACTCTCACTCTTCACTTCCCTCCCTCCCCTCTGTATTTCCCTCCTCCCCATAAGTCAGTCCTTCACATTCATGCCTGTTCAATATGTTTTGCTAATTGATATTAACCAGGGCATTCTCTGTGAACTTTGAGTGATCTGTTGGGTCTTACAGAGTGAGCAGTGCATAGCCAGATAAAGACAGAGACTCCCTTCTTGCAGCAAGGAGCAATGGGCGTACTGTGTGTGATAGTAACCTTGTAGTCACTCTCCCTAGTACCATCTATGTAAAAATAGGATGAGCTCATGAGTAAGGAAGAGTATACTAAAACAAAAGTCAGTTCTTTAAAAGCACTTTAATGGAATATAAAATATTCAATGAAAAAGAAAAGTTATCTGACCTATTTTGTGAAACAATTTAGAGGGCTATTCTATTCCTGTTGGTGCTTTGTCTTGTTTAGTCCAAAAATTATCCTCTAAAGCAGAATTTGATTCCATTTTGTATTTCATTGAAAGAAAAAATCCACTTTTCAAAGCTAAAAGAGAGTGAAGATGCCACTCCAAATTTCACTGGAAGGTAAGAAAATTAAACCTACATTATACATAGCATTTCACTATGAATGTCCCTCAGTTATCAGCTTCTATTTTTCCCATTTAAACAGTCTTTTTTTTTTCTAGTCATAGCCTGTCGTTTGAATATACCCTCTCATTCCTTTTCATGCACAGAATAATTGAGTTTGGGTCTATACTTCAGGTCCTGCAGGCAGAAATTCTAACAGTCTTTATTGTGGTGTCTCTCTGCCTTTCTACATTTCTTTCCACATGTGACTTTCTCTTTCTTCCTTTATCTCCATTTCTTCTAGTCATTGAACACATATGTACAATATAGGCATATATACAATATATAGTTTTCTATAGGAACCAGTACTGTACTATAGTAATAAGCAATAATATATTTTGAAGTTTCATCATGAATGATTTAAGCATAATTTAAGCTTTCTAAGATTTACTGATGCTATATGACAAATATGGAATTATTTTTGAAAAACAGTTTCTAATTTAGTTTGGATTGGCCGCCTAAGCTAGCAGCAGTTAACTGTATTTCAACTATTGCATACAAACTTTCTCTAAATAAAGAGGGAATTATCTTCCTGTCATACAAAATAACTCTTTTCGACACACAGAATTTCACTTTTATAAGATGTACAAAATAATGTATATTTAAAACTACTATGTATGACATTGTGTTCTTTTGTATGTCAGTGTTCTTTTGCTAGGAAGGGATACCATGATCATGGCAACTCTTATAAAAGAAAACATGTATTTGGGGCTGACTTACAGTTTCAGATGTTTGGTCCATTATCATCACAGCAGGAAACATGGCACCATGCAGACAGACATGGTGTTGGAGAGGTGGCTGAGAGTTCCACACCTGGATCTGCAGGTAGTAGGATGATAGAGACTACAGGATTGAAATGTGCTTAAAAATCTCAAAACCCACCCCCAGTGACACACTTCCTCCAACAAGACCCCTCCCTGGTAACCAAGCATTCAAATCTATGAGCCTAATAGGGGCATTCTCATTCAAACCACCACCAGTATGTACATTAGATTTCAGTAAATCTGTTGCTGGTCCTTTGCCATCAGCATGTGTACATAGAGCAGAGGTTTAGGTACTGAAAATACTCCGCCATGAAGGTATTGATGAAATGACACTAGATAAGGCACAGAAACAAACAGGGTCCAAACAGAACAAATGTTGCAGTGCTAAACGCAACTCTGGGTCATGGTGCTTCTTAGCGTTGATGGTTAGAAACATAAAATCAAAGGGCTTAAAATTGAGGACTTCAGTGGACTTTGACTTTTGAGGTGAGAATCTGCTCATCAGATATCCCATTCCTCCATGAAACAACACAGAATTGAAAATAAAACGGATCTACAACAGTTCTAAAATAATCAAAATTTAGAATCCCATCTGCCTGCCTCCCTCTGCTAATAAGAATAGATGTAGATGTACATTCTATAAACACATACTTAAAAAATCAAATTGAAGAGACATGAGCCAGAAAGAGATAGTGGGGTGAAGGATAAAAAGATTTAATGAAAATTAGGGAAAAGTGCCTAAAAGCTAAAAAGGTATTTAGTAAGAAGTTATCAAGCATTCAAAGAGGGAAAGAGTCAAAGAAAAATTTTATACGACTCACTAACAGGACAAATAAGACATTTAACCAAACTGCTATGTGCACCCGGTAGTGGTGGCACACGCCTTTAATCCCAGCACTCGGGAGGCAGAGGGAGGCGGATCTCTGTGAGTTCGAGGCCAGCCTGGTCTACAAGAGCTAGTTCCAGGACAGGCTAAAAACTACAGAGAAACCCTGTCTCGAAAAACTAAAACAAACAAACAAGCAAACTACTATGTGCAATTAGACAATTGGTTTAAATGTCTGTTAGATAATGATAATAAAGTAAAAGATGAGAAGGAAAGAGGTTGAAATGACATAAAAGTAAAGATGATCCACACAAATACAATTAAAGTTTTGAGGAGTAAGAGCAGAATAACGCTTAGGGATAAATCAACCTTTTCCATATGTAAACTGAACCTCAATTTGCATGTCAAAAAACTTACCCGTAGCTATCCTTACTAAACACAGTTTTTATAAAATGTATCACACACATAATAGCATTCTTTGAATGTACATGTATGTGAGACAACACAAGGAAACAACTTGAATACTAACTCAGGGACTGAAACCCCTCTTGCCACAAAGGCAGATAACTACGTTGTGTCTTTTCTCATCCTTGTAAACACTGCTATGTCTCAGATAAACTGCTTTTATCTTTGTATAAAGCTTACTGAATTGTTCTGCAGATTCTGAGTTAGGCCACTTCTGTTTCTTTTAGTCTCTTACACTGCCTGCCCTAAATTCTAATTTATAAAAGTTCAATATGAGCATTTGCTCTAATGTTGCTATTTGAGGCCTTTCATGGTATTATTTTTATGAGTTCTTTATTTCTTGTATTTATCTTAGTTCTAAGTTAACTCCCCATTGTGTAGAATATAACATATGCCTTGCCCTCTACGATTTCTTATTAACCCCTATTCTGTATCTTCTTTGAATTAAATTATGTTGACTATTGTTATATTGTTGTGTAGTGTTTACATTCTCCTAATAAGTATATCTGAAGCATTCTTACTTAGTCTGTAGGTCGATTCTGAAAGGGTTTATATAATATTGATATAATTAACCTAGGCAGGAAACACACGAGACCGTACACTTACAGCAGAAAGCTGAAATAGATTTGCATCTAGTCTAATGTATCTATGCAATTATATGGAAAATAAAATTCAATAGAAAGAAGCATTAAATGATCCGCAGTGAAATATAAGGCAGTCATTTGGCAATAAGAAGACTCATTTCCACTCACCAAGGATCAGAGTGGATGTTCAGAGTGGTTACACCCATTTATGTGACCTATAACTCTGGGGGAAAACAGGAAAACATCCCAAGACATGGAAGTTTGTGCTTTTTGGTTAGTTATTTTGTGAGAAAGGTTCGTGAATTCAAGCTAGCCCTGAACTCACTATGTACCCAAGACTGTCCTTGAACTCTTGTGTGGATGAAAAGTGACCGTGAACTCTTGCTCCTCCTGCTTCCGCAACCAATCAAACGGGGTCAGAGGCATGTGTATCATGCCTGTTGGTAAACGTATGTGACGCTATTGACAGACAGACAGAATTCCATAATGAAGGAGCATTTCAGTGATTGTAAAGAAAGTACAGCATGCAAAGAAGGATGCAAGGCCAGTGTTAAGGAAACTTTATGGAGTAATCAGTGGAGAGCTTTACTTAAAGTCCGCAGTTGAGACCATGACTGCTAGTGTGAGTGATTGTCGGTTTAGTGTTGTCTTTTGTCTGAATGGTTTCATTAAGTGGCAAGATGGAGACGATGACTTCCTGAAAGACGTGGACCAAAGAATGATAGATGCTTTCAAAACACTCAAATCAGATACTTACAGAAGAAAAGTGGCCAGGACAGATTCTTATGATATCTGAATGCTTTAATGAATATATTTTAAGTGTCAAGAAAAAAACGAGAAGGGATATGAAACTATAAAAAGAGAATGAAGAGCTAAAGCCATCAATGAGACAGAAAGACAACATAAACAGTGGAAAGAGACATCTCTAGTAATGAGCATGATGCTGATGATGGTGATGATGGTGGTGATGATGATGACAACAAGAGTTATGAGCATGAATCTACAAAAATTTCTAGGGCTAGTTCCTCTAGTATTCACTTTAGTGAGTGACCTGAACATCAGAGAGAAATTTCAGGGTCATATAGTATGCAGGCAAATTGAGTCAACCATTGTCTTTATTTTGTAAGATCCTTGTCTACTCTGTTTTTACAGTTGCCTCAGTTTTGAAATATCTAGTTCACTTTTCCCACACGTCTCCTGTTTAGATAGCCACAGTAAGAATCAGTTGTATAAAATATTGATGTCTACTCATATTTTTAAAGAAGATACATCATAGATTTATATACATTCAATGTATATTAACATATATTAGCTGAATATAAAATTATTATAAAGCAAAGAAATTATAAAAGTGAAACAGCCAGTAAAGTAACAGGAATTTAAAAAAACACAAAAATTCTACAAATTTTTGAGGTTGAATATGAGTTTAATGTCTTGAGTCTCTTGTTTCACGTGCTTGTTAAATTACCTTTTCATTTTAAAATTCAAGGTTGTAATTTCAACTCCTCCATGCTATTAAGAAGAAACAGAGTCAAGGTATTAGTTAATTTTAGTCACACTGACTGACCGTATACATGTCACTGACTTCTTAAGGGAGTTGATGTGATCCTGCCAGCGGTTACAGGGAGCACGGTGGTAACAATGCACCATCATAGGCTGCGTGACAGAAGCTTGCCACTTCTGTTGCTCACTTCGCACCAGATAAAAAACAGACAACTTGAACAAAAATCAGAAGTTAATTATCACCCTCAAAGCTCACTCAGAGAGACCTGATAACTAGGCCACACTCCCAAACATTCTGTACCTTTCTATACCAGTTGAGGACCAAGTTAACCATTACTTTTTCTATAGTCCAGCTTGAAGGAGAGCAGAGGGAGTCTGCTTCAGCCTGGGGTCTCAGTCAAGTAAAGATGTACACCTTGCATTTCTGGTCTATTAAACTACTAGATTCCAAATTGCATTATTGGAAATTCTAGCCAGGAAAAAAAAAACTTAATTAAAATGGAAGAAGCAAGGCTGATTAAATAAGTTAGAATGAAAAACTTTTTGTTATTTGTGGATAGTCCCTGGGAACACAACAGTGCAGACAAAGGCACTATTTTAAGTGGCAGACTGTACTAAATAGGGAGGGGGCTTGGCAAGGCTGGAAGTAAATGTTGCAATGCGTTATGATTCCTGCATTTAGAATCAAGTTTTAAACACCTGCATTATGCTTTGTTACACAGAGGATTACATGACACTTTTTAAAAAAATTTCCAAGGAATCTCCATAATAACAAAATCATCAATTACCAACAATACATCACAACCATCACCAATCGATTAATTAGAGAAGGTAGAAGCTACACAGAAATTGAAAAATGGAAAAGAGATTTTGAGAGGAAACTTTAAATTACAATCTCACTAGAAGTTATGTTAACACACCAGGATTTATAATAGATATAGCATAAGTAATCGTTATGAAATATTAAACCCATATAATATGTAAAAGGGCGAAAAAGGTCTTTCCTGTAACACAGAAGCACATGATAATCTGTTTTTCTAGAAACAGTAGAAGATGAGAGGGAAGATCTCTCTTTTTCTCTCTGAAAAAAAAAATTTAAAAGACGTCAATAAACAGGATGACTTTAAGAAGCAATGTGTGATGGCTTCCATTTGCTGGGTGACACTGATATATTGAACACAGGGAGAAGGTCAGTTGTGTCAAAATGGCACGATGACTCTTTTAAAACTTCTTTAAATTTTATTTTGCGGTTGTATTTTATCACAATTCTTCAATACTTTCCTCCCTCCAAACCTTTCCAGCATGTTAGTTTGGTATGTTTATTGTTTACTGGTGTCCCTCTTGTTCAGCTAATGTTTCAGTTGTCACTTTGATGTGACTTTACAAGTATAGCTTCTGATACTACTAGGAGACATAATCGCACAGCACACTCCCTGACCTTCCAACTCTTGCACTCTTTCCACCTCCTCTTCTGTGATGTTCCCTGAGCTGTAGGTGTGCGAATGTTTGCATCTGTATCTGTTGAGACTGGGCTCCAAGGCTGTGTATATTGATGGGTTGTGGTATTCTGTAATGGTGGCTCTAATAGAGAAACACCTGAGAATGTAAAAGACAGGCAATAAGTTATATATCTACATAGTTTGTTTTCACTATTTTAACCATTTTAATTACTTTCTTGAGACTAACTATTTAATGAGGAATAGAATGAACAGATTTTTATACTTACTCTAAGAAGAGGAAAGTGGTGTGTTAGTGTTGCCTATAATTCTGGGCTAGTAGGAGTTTACATAATAACTGGACCTGCTAGAAGGCATACATGAAGATTATTGATAGGTTTTTATAACTAGGACTCTTGTTTTGGGAAGTAGAAGAAAGAGCAAAGTCAGAGCATGTCATATGAGAAGGGCAACTTTAGATTCCAGATTCGCACCCTCAGAGTGAACAGCCTTGATGAAAAGCAATGTCTTACCATAATACTTTTAATCTAGTTTGAAGGCATCCTGGTATATCAATACCTTTGAGGATGTTGTGAACAAAAGCTAGGGTGTTATAAGAGAATTTGCAAGTACACTGAGTGAGAACACATTGGAAAATAGACCCATTTCTAGTTCTGCTGAAGCTAAACATGGAAGGATTCTCACAGTCTACAGGTGTCATTGCCAAAGGCATCTGCAAACAGGCTTATTGTGTGTCCACATGGCAGCAAAGCGAGAACTGCAAAATGAATTTTAGTCTCTGAAAATCTCTCCAACTGCACCCAAATCCAGAGACAACTGAAGTTTGATTCACATAGTCTGTAAGAAGCCTGCTATTGTTTGGAAATAAAATCAATATTTTTTATTTTACTCCTTTCTTATTCCACTTTTTTAAAAGTTATTTTTCTTGGATGCAATGTTTTCTCTGCAGTTAAAGTTAGTATATGTGTGTCTGTGTGTGTGTGCATGTGTACATGTGTGTGCATACACACGTGCACACACATACACACTCATACTTTTACCACAATACATTTTTCATCACAATTGTTTTCACTGTATGACTATATAGCTGTATAACTATGAAGTTAGACATGTGAGGGTGGAGGCCATAGTGAGTAATGTTATTTTTAGCAGCAAATAGTCTGTCATTTTACACATACTATATCATGCACAAATATTAATTGGCAACATATACTAAAAAATAGCATATATATATATATGCTATTTTCTGTTTTCCTGAAATGCTATTTTCAATAGTGTGTAATAGCTAACCAATGAATGTATACTATGGATCTCCCTACCAAAAAAAAAAAAAAGACTGTTTTGACAGACAGGGAAACACACATGAAGACAGCTGACCCAAGCTTGAGGGAGCTCACGGTCTCTAAACGGATAGCTAAGGAGCCTGTATGGGACCAACATAGGTCCTCTGCTTGTGGGTGACAGTTGGGTAACTTGGTCTGTTTGTGGGGCCCCTGGCAGTGGGACCAGGATCTGTTCCTGGCACATGAGCTGGCCTTTTGGAATCTATTCTCTGTAGTGGGATTCCTTGTTCAGCCTTAATGAGGGGGAGGAGCTTAGTTCTGCTTTGTGAACACCCATGAGAGGCCTACACCTTTCTGAATGAAGAAGGAAGAAGAATAGATGGGGGTGGGGTTGATAAAAGGAACATGGGGAGGAGAAATGGAAGCAGAGGAGGGAGGACAAACTATGGTTATTATGTTAAAAAAATTAAAAATTAATAAAGAAAAAAATGTGGAGAGCTAAGAAAAAAGAAAAACAGAAGTTTTCTTGATACAATTTTTGTTTATTTATTTATTTTGCAATCTGATCTCAGTTTCCCCTCCTTCCTCTCCTCCTATACCCTACCTCCACCTTCCCTCTGCCCCCTTTTAATCCACTTCTCCTCTGTTTCTGTTCAGAAAAGGGCAGGCCTTCAATAGGTATCAACAAAGCAAGGCATCTCAAGTTGTGGTAAGACTAAGCACCTCTCCTTGTATTAAAAACAGGCAAGGCAATGTAGTATGAGGAATAGGTCCCCAAGAGCCAGCCAGAGCATTAGGGAAGCTCTGTCCCCATTGTTAGGAGTTCCACAAGTAAACCAACTATACATTAATTACTGCATCCTGCAACTCGTTGTTGAAAAGCTACATGACAGGAATAAAAACAAATTTTAAATTACATCTGAAAATTAAAAAAAAAAGAATACAGAAATGATAGATCGGTGGATAAAAACAGTTTCTGTCAAGCCTCTTCCACTCTGGAATGGAAGGTAAAACACTGCTCAGGCCGTAAAAATGAGGATGTAAGGTTGGATAATTAGCTGATGGAAGATCAGGATGAGGAGAACCTGGGTCACAAAGAACCTTTTTAAAGACTTCCCCTAGGGATCTACTTTTACCAGACAGGTCACAGAGTTCCAATAGCTTCCCTAGACACCAGTGACAACCAGGGAATAAGGACTCAAAATAGGAGGTTGTGTGGATGATATTAGATTCAAACCATAACATTCGTAGTTTACACGAGACATGAAGAAAGAATGAATTTAGATGTTACTTTGACCTCCTGAAACAGGAGGCCCATTAGGAATTATTAGCATTGGAGAAATGTTCTTATTATGATTTTTAAATATTAAAATATTTAATTGTATTAGGATCTATATCAATAAAACAGACACTGCTTATGGTATGATGATTTTTAAATTTAATAATCTAGCTGTTAATAGATATCAATTTCCTAATGATTGACTCTGCTTCCTGGATGAATGTGGAATAATCACAAGGTTATTCAAAGGCCTCTGAAGTATTGCTGCTCAAAAGATGTCAAATAGTTTTTAATATGTGCCATATAACCTATGAATAATTTGCATGATAATGTCATAACTTTCCCTCAGTTTTGTTTAGTTATCCAAGATGAATGTCCTGTGCTATGTTTTCCAAAACGGTTGGAGGCGCCTTCTTTTGTACTGTTAACTATTATAGCCAGATATTACTGTGATAAATTTATAACCATGATACCCTGAGACTCTTGAGCGATAGGTGTCTGAGTCTCACTATCTGCAAATGATACAGAAGCAAAGTGTCTGTAGATCAGTAAAACAGTAATATGATTCAGATAGAAGGAAAATCAGTTTACATTCTGTGTGACCCCAAAACAGGGAACTGAATGCTCCTTCAGTAGATATTTCTGATAAATTTCAGAATAATTCGATAGTAAAGGTTGCTCCTTTAAGTACATATAAAATCTGTTTTTTCTCTTCTTTGGGTCCTTCTAGATAAAGAATATAATTTTAAAATAAGCCTGCACTAAAAAGGAAAAACCTCCAAAGATTTGTGTTGTTAATATATTTTTAGATGCACCCCAAATAATACCTTGATACTCCTTAAGGTCGGCCTCCTACAAAATATCTGATTAGAAGGGCAGATTGAAGCTTCCCAGGGGTGCCAATTTGCCAGCTGGTCACCATGTGTTTGAGGGTGTTTCACAATGAGTGTTGGCTGACCTCAGCTAAAGAGCCCGGATAGTAACTGGGTACCAGAGGCAATTGCAACCCATAAGTGGAAACACAATCTCTCAGATTTGTAGTGGAATACGAAGAAATGTCAAGGTGAGTCACATCACATAAATGTCACCTCCCCTGACAGTGTCCAGGACATCTGCGCATGCTGCCTTCTCTCCCATTTCCTCCTGTATAATGAAGCAACTCTACAATGCCAGGGGACTACAAGTTTTAAAGTGTGCAAATGGGCACTTTCGATACTGGATTGTTTTCTAGAGCCAAGGACAGATACCACATTGCAATCAGTTTTGATAAATGCAAAACTCACGATTTTTAAAAGAGGCACCCACATCTCACAGTGCTCTTACTGATTGTATTGTCAGTGAATGCTAACTTCAGGTGCAGTATTTGTCAATTACTTTCAAATTAAAAAATACCTTCCCATTATTGGTTTTTATTCAAATTTCTTATTTTAACAATAACATTTTAAAACATTTAAAAAGTATTTAGAAGAACGATGTTCATTTGGTCACCTGTATCTTTCCTGTATTTTTCCCCTGTAGATTATTTTCTTAGTTCCGTTATTGTGTCTCTCTCCAGTTATCCTAGAATCAATTTTATCTTCTGGGTATATGGGTTTCTACCTCTCATTTTCTGTTTTCCATGGAGATTACTTGTCGACACAGCTCCTGCTGTCTTCTGCTCTTCCTGTCTTCTCTGTCCTTGCAGGGTTTGGCTGTTCTTGCCGGTTTCATTCGCTTTGTTCTGCACGTTGGCTCCCCGATCTGGTCCTCTAATATCCCCACTCACTCCACTCATGTCATTGTGTCTCCAGTTTCTGCTTTTCATATTTGCCTTTCCCTTAGGAGCCCTTCTATCAGCATATCACATGGGCTTTTGAAATAAAAAAGAGCGGACTTCTGTCATCTCTCGCCATCTATTTTTAGATCTGTATTATGTTTCCTCATGATCCTATTTGTGAGTACCTCTATTGCTCATACTTGACAAATAATTACTAGGTTATCTATGCACATGGGACACATAAAGTTAATCTGACATGAATTTTGCCTTTACACAGCTCTTCAATAGAGGGAGAGGCATAAATCAATCAGAATGTATTGTTACAGAGAGCGCGCAGGAAATAATGGGTCAGGATCTTCCAAGAGACGTAGAGAATGACCACCTATGAAATCGTGTGTTATCAAGAAAAAAAATATTTTTCCAGTGAAATTCTATACCTGTTCTTATGACAGACAAGAAAAAAAATGAGTAATTATGTGAGATTTTTTTCCACTCTGTATTAACTATTTTGCTGTGTGTTCCCTCTTCACCAGGTTGTATGACATACGTATATACAGAACTTACTAAAATTGGAAAAACCTAGGTACCTCGATAGCAGAGCACCTGAGTCTCATAAAATGTGGAAGATAAATGTATCCTCTTATGGTATGTTGTCAGGTAACTTTAGAGGCAGCCGTCATATGAGGTTGAGAGGGGTCTCCAAGTACAGGCAATGCCATGGGAAAAAATAAAATATTCAGATACTCCAAATATCATGTTGTATAGAGACAGAGCAGCGAGCTGGCATTTCTTGATTTAAAATAGAAGCCTGGAAGTTTGGAAAAGGAGCCTGATACTAGGGAAGGACTTTGTCATTGAAGGTGTTACTTGCCATCCTGGTAGTGTGATCATCTCAGTAACCTTAAACATTAATTTGGATCAGGAAATGATCCAATGCCCCACATTAATCTGTTGACTTATATTCTTTCTTTTTTTTTAAGAGGATGTATTTTTAAAGGCTGTAAGAGTGAATTTAGGTCTCAGCTGGAGAGTATTTTTGCTAGAATGGGATCAGGATGACAATCCAAAAGGAAGAGATAACGCAGATAAAAATAACTATGTAGATGAATAAATGGGAAGACACAATGTCTGATGGAATGTGGTGATGAAAGAGAGATTGATTCCAAAGCCCACACTTGGTGGCTGATGCCTGGGCACAGGCACACCAAGAACAAAGAACATGGCAAAGGAAACCAGGCTTCATTCCTTTCCCTCAAAATACTTTAAGTTTAACATGTTAATTTTTTTTGAAAGTGCAGTAAAATTCTAAGCTCTCATCCATCCATTACTTGATTTTTTTCTTCATGAGTATCTTCTGAAATTGACTTAACAGGTTGCTTTATGCACAAATTTTATATAAGAGCTCAGAAAAAAGGCTTTCCTATGATGAGTATCCTATTGAATGTGGGCTATTTAAATGTTCAGTTTTTCTTTTTAAATTAGATAGTCTAGTCCTAATATGACAATCAAAATGTCAAAAAGAATGGGACACTTTCAGGTATAAACGGAGTGTTCATTTAATAAAAAATATTTATATGCACATAATTTTGCATATTATTTTTATAATTTAGATTTTAGGCATTTGGCCATGTTTAGATCATAGGATTAATTTA
The DNA here is from genome assembly GCA_004026605.1 of Ondatra zibethicus. Classification (NCBI taxonomy): domain Eukaryota; kingdom Metazoa; phylum Chordata; class Mammalia; order Rodentia; family Cricetidae; genus Ondatra; species Ondatra zibethicus. Next base: position 21,801 of record PVIU01022587.1, read on the forward strand.
AATGATCACCTCATATCTGTTGCAAATTTGTCTTATGCAGTTGCATTGCACCTAAAGGCAAACTCACTCGTAGACTGGTAGATACCCAGAGATGTACAGAAGCCTTCTGACTCTCCATGTCCTTGATTCTACCCATACTAGTTCCGCTCCTTTTTATAAATATTCATCAATTCCTGAATTATGCCTCTTCTAATAAACTGATGAGTTTTATTTAGAAATAAACAACTTTGCATTAAAACTTGGTACAAACAAAAGAATTCTATGTTGTCCTAGCCCAGCTATACACAAGAAAAATATCTTTTCCAGCAGCAGTTAACAATGAAGTGGATGGTGATAAAGACCTTCTTATACTTTGCACTTTCCTTTGAAGTCAGAGGTGGGAATAATTAGGAGACAGGACACGCCATAATCAAGTAAGTTATTTTGGTATAGTTGAACCTGTTTGTCTTAGTTGCTTTTCCTGTTGCTCTAATAAGATGCCCTGACAATAACCACCTCAGGGTGGAATGGTTCATTTAGGAGTTTTTCAGAGGGATTCAGCCCATCATGGTGGAGAAGACACGAGCAGAAAGGATAGGAATGGCAGCAGCAGCATGAACCTAAGTGTGCTACACTCAAGAAACAGTGAACAAGGCATAAGATGAGTCAATAAAAGACACAAGAACCACCCCCAGTGGCACATTTCCTCCAGTAATTCTGCCACCTAAAGGTGCTACAACAGTGCTGCCTGCTAGGGACCCAGAGTTCAAACTCTTGAGTCTACGGGAGACATTTCACATTGTTGCAGGGTATTTGACCAGACTGTGAACCTAGAGATTGTGTTATTTACTGGAAATCCCTGTTTCTAATTGTAGTATGGATCAACCCTAGCACACACCTTTAATTCAAGAGCTTTCTGCTTGAATATTGTAAACAGAATTAAATAAAGTCAACCTTATGTCAGGAGGCAGTTGACAGGAAGTGAACATAGGATTATTAGGTAAAACACCATAGAGAGTAAGAGGGAATCAAAAGGACAGACAGAGAGATAACAGGAAGTAGAAGGGAGGGACACTCAACTTGAGAAGGTTTGTTTCAGACAGGGAGGAGAAGGCAGGAGGCTTCTGGAATGTTAACTGAGGAGGAAGGACAGGTGGATGCTTTCTCTGCCTCTCTGAGCTAGCAGGCTCTCACCCCAGCATCTGGCTCCTAAGCCTTTATTGGCAAAATTTAATGACTGAGGTTTTGTTAAAAACAACACAAACCAGCACACTACTTTACTATCATATCATTCCATCTTTCCCTTAATTACTATATGGTAGATGGTGAGGGTCCTTTAATAAATTTATTCATAGCATTCACCCTCATTACCATCAAAGCTATATTTTGCCTTCAAGCTTAGGTTTAAGAAGATGATTAATGATGAGAATTATGTATTTATGTGTTTAGGAGGCAAATAGAAGAGAGAATGAATTGAATTATGATTCAAATGAGAACTTGGCAGTGACCTGCTCTCATAGACTAATTGAGGAGACTTGTCAAATTACACTTGGCTGCTTAAAATTTTGGAATGTAACTGAGAGAGTTAGATCAGAATTAATCTGTGTTTTGTTTACAGAAGGCAATGTTTATTCTATTCAGGGAATATTTCTCAATCTTCTGACCCAGAAATATAATATTCTAGAAAAACGTCCAAAAGCAATCATCTATGAAGATCAGACTTTTCTTATGTTATTCACATCTGAATAATTTAAATGTTTAGAATTGCTATTTATCCTATGTATATTTATAGAAAGTCCCTGAAATAGAACCAAATGGCCAAATCTTTCTCTAAATTTTCAAATGAATACACATGTACTTACACAAATATATGTGTACACATACACACATACATAAATACACATACACAAACAGTTGTAAAAACTAAAACCAGAATTTAGTTTTAAGATACTCTTCTCAAATATAATCATAAATATATGCATAGGTTTTTTAACATTATTTATTTTTCTGCCCTGTTAATTGACTTCACTATGCTGAATGTCATGTGTAAGTGTTTTTAGCATTCCTAAATGTTTGTTTCATGAAATATTTGAAACACCCCAGCTCATGATTCATGACTAATATCATTTATCATTTACTAAAAAATTAATGATAATGATAATAATGTTTAGTTCTGCATATGGTATATTTTAATCATGTGTAAATGTGTTAATATTAAAAAATACCAGGATGCTTTTAAGCCTATGAAACAACTTTGGATATTTTCACCTGGAAGATTGGGTTCAGTTGGAAGTAAAATATAAAGGACATAGTTATTATTTCACTACATTGATATATGTATTTGTGTATGGAGGCTGCAATGCTGTAGGGTGAGTGTGGTGGTCGGAGGACAACCTGTAGGACTCTGTTCTCTTCTTCAGCCAATTGAGTTCTGGTGATCAAACTCAAGTCTTCAGGATTGGTAGCAAGTAGTTTTAGTTACTCCGTAGCATATATTGTTTAAAATCAAACAGAGTCTAACATAAGCCAGATTGGACCTCCAACTGCAATGGATGTCCCGCAACTTCTCCTCCTCTCAAATTATGGGATGCCACACATGTACCAGCATGCCCAGTGTTTACATGGTGTTGGGGATTGAAAACAGAGCTTCATGTATGCTAGCAAAACACTCAGTGAACTGAGCTACACTTCCAGCCCAGCAGGGTTTCCTTTTATTCCATTTGAATTTATTTTTTATTAAACTTTACATTACAGATCTAATGTGTAGGTAAATAGATACAGGCGGTATAAACATATTTATGCATATAATATGTGATATTTTTGATATTCTTTATTTTTACATGTATATTTCTCTCTATATAGAAAAATGTTGATGTCAGTTTTTATGAGTTGTCTACTAACATACCCAGTGGGCAGTCTTGAACATCTTTTTCCTTTATCTATATCTCATCCTTAGCTTTTCCATATAATTGCTCATGGAGTTCTTATAATAGACCAGTACTCTGGTAGGCCATGGGAATATGTAACCACCGATATTTGGTTGTTGTTTTCAACTGTTGTCAGTAAAACAGAATCAGACAGAGAGAAAAGTGTAACAGAGAGATCCCAAGTGCCTAAAATGATAAGTACTAAGTTTTTACTGAGATCTAGCATATCCGTTAGAAAGGGAAAGGTATTCATCTTACTTTTTTCTCTTTTTCTCTTGTGGGGAATGTGATGTGTTGCCTCCCAGTGCTATACCGACTTTTAAAAATTATTCACTTGTGCTATAGTAGTATAGGATTTGCTTAATTTGTGTCTTATTCTTAATTCACCATGGTTATCAGAATAACTGTCACTCAAATGAGGATTAGAGTGAGAAGAATAATTTTTTGACCAATATCTGTGTATGTACCATTAAATATTCTTTTTAACTGATGAATTCCGGAAGCTACAACAGAATCTTTTTCTAAGGGAAAATAGAAGTGTGGCTACAAAGGTAAATTCAAAGAATGCAATATATTATCATGCCGCTTCTCTGTCCTGCTTGCCCATTTCATCCCCATCACCCTGCTTCAGACGACTAATTGTCTTTCCTCCTATATGTGAAATGTATCATTTGGATTGCAAAGATATGAAGGACAGAAAGGGAAAAACAATTGAAATAGATTAATAGCTCAAGGTGAAGGAAGCAATAAATTACACTGTGCCATAACAGAGTCTCAAGCCCGAGAATGCATGCCCAGCACCACACAGCACTCAAGAGGTCTGTCTTCATCAGTTTGCTATTGCTGTGAAGAGGCACCATGTCCATGGCAATTTTTATAAAAGAATCTAATTTGGTCCTTGCTTGCAATTTCAGAGGCTTAGTCCATTATCCTCATGGCAGGGAACATGACAGTATGCAGGCAGACATGGTGCTGAAGAAGCAGTTCTATATCCATATCTATTGGTAGCAGAAAGAGAGATAAACTGGATCTGGCTTGGGCTTCTGAAACCTCAAAGCCCACGTCAAGTGACACAATTCTTCCAACAAGGCCATACATATACCAACATGGCCACACTCCTAATCCCTGACAAATAGAGCCAGTACCTGGTGACAAATTATTCAAACATATGAACCTCTGCTGGGGGTGGAGGTTCTTATTCAAACCACAAGGCTTGAGATCTGTAGCTAAAAGAGTGATTTATTTTTGCTTTACATGTTATCAATCATATATTCTTTATTAAATCAGAGCTTTTCTTAGTTGGTACAATTTCAGATGCACTGAACAACTTATTCTGTGAACATTTCTTATGGATCATAATACTTTTTCCTATGAACTCTGGAGTGAACTCAGAATTTCAAGGCAATGATCCTGGCAATACTTTATACATTAAGAAATATTTATTTGTTTATTTATTTGCATATGCACTCACCCGTGTGTGTGTGTGAGTGTGTGTGTGTGTGTGTGTGTGTGTGTGTGTGTGTGTGTGTGTGTGTGTGTGCATGTGTGTGCGTGTGTGGCAGGTCAGAGGACAGCCTTCTGAAATGGATTATCTACTTCCACATGAGAGGTGGGATCCAAGAACAGAAATCAAGTTATCAGGCTGGTGACAAATGTCTTTACCAGCTGAGCCGTCTCACTGCCTTCGAGAGACTGATTTTAGGCAGTAAAACTGTCTTCCAAATGCAACTAAATGTTCAGGGTAAACAAGGGGTTTTGGTGGGATGTGGTAATTCTGAGCCAGCATTGAGGGTTTTGGGGACGGTTGGATACTCTAATTTTTGTTTCATGAGCTTTCTTGGCTAAAACTGATCCATTCTCATTCAAGTGAGTAATATCTAGGCCACAGGAAATTAAAAGTAAGTGGCTATTAAAACAAGTTCTCCGAAATACTCACAGCACACAAATAAGAGCTTTATAAACGATATAAAACTATCAAGTGGTGAGAATAATTTTCAGTTGAGAATATGCAAATGAAAGCCAAGGCATAGAGGGAGGCACTGCAGGTCCTCTCAATAAACACTTTATTCTCTCTTAACTGAGCACTGAGTTGCTACTTCCTCTACTAAAGTGAGTGAAAAATAGGAAGAATTGAATGGGAGGCTGTGGCCAGGCAGGTGCCAGGGCCGCAGATATGTAGCAGTGGGTTCTCCTCATGCTTTCCATTCCGAGCTGTTTCTGGTAGAATGAAGCTGAGACTGATGGTAACTGATCCGGGAAAAGATATGCTGAGAACCCTGTAGTACTTGTCAATCTTTGTGCACAGCATTTAGACGTTTGCATTCAACATTTTGATGAATAGTTTAGCACTTTCTAGATTTGTAAATGGCATTTCCCAGTCCCCTTATGCACAAGTATGATGGATAGAGGGCTCCCAAGTCATGCTCACATCATTTCATTTGATTATCTTGAGCAGTTTTACAGATGATAAAAATAGATGATTATTTGTTAATTGTTATATTTCATATTCAGATCTAAATGCTTAGCTTATTTAAGTAAACTCAGTGAAGTGTGCACTTTCATTATTCTACAAAGGACGACATGGAGGTAAGTAGAAAATATGTCCATCACCCCAAGGTTCACTAGACAGTACAAGGCATAAGCAGGAATTGAATTTAGGCAGTTGTGAGTTAAATCTCTTCCTAAAGTACACAAACATCACTAGGAAGGCAGTAAAAGCAAAACCCAGAGTACTTTCATGCTTCATAATGCATGTGTCTATGCAACATGCAAAAGCAGGAAAAAGTATACTGGGAATGGAGCTACAGTATCTGGGCTTAATTTTTATTATTTAATTTTGTTATATCAGGACCAGAAACCAGAGTTCTTCCCTCTCAAGTCTGTGTATTAAGTGGCTCTACACAGTATCACAGAACTGGCAGGTGTTCCATGCTGACTTTTCATTCAAGGCCTTGCCCTGGGGGGATTTTCAGTCCCATAAAATAGGCCAAAATGTTATCGCAATGGTCAGAAGGACATTATTTCACATACATATAAACATACACACATATGAACACATGCACCGGAAAAACCTAAATTGTTTCCAGCCCTGAAGATTAGATGGAGGCAATCCTACATGCTAGACAAGCACCATCATTGAGCTACACGGCAGCCACTCGTGGTTCAGAATCCCAACCAAAAAAAAAAAAGAGAGTTATCGCTTCCAGATATGAATTATTGTGAGAGGGAAGGAGAGAGAAACTCTTGAACCCAGTCTATATTAGAATCAGAAATACAAGGTGAACATATCAAGTCCAAGGAGTAAAATGTACAAAAATGACTGAGGCATAATGGAAAAGGGCAGCCACGCTGGATATCAACTCACTCTTCCAAGTGTGTGATGTCAGATGCAGATCTGGATTGAGCTAAGCTTGGGTTGTCTATAAATCTGTGCTAAATAACCACCTCACAGCACAGAACAATCATAACACGACTCCTTGCAAACAGCAGCTAGATATGTGCCGTTGCTACTAATATCTGCATGTTCACACTTTAGAGAGTTAATTTCATACATTTGCTTTCGCTGGTCAAATTCCTGAAACTTGGCTTCAGGTTAGATCAAAACAAGTACCTATAAATTAGAAAAGAAAACTTTTTTGGTTCCCTTTTAAATGTTGTCTGGTGCCTGAAAATTGTTAAGTGTATATAATGTATGTTTATTGCATTGATATATGAATGGGAAAATTGTAAAAATGAATTGCAAGGATTTTCTCCAGATCTTTAGTTTCATAGATAGTGTGGCTCTATGTTTTTTTCCACCTATGAATTGGAAGGGAAATATCCACATTTTAATTTCACTATATCATACTTAGTCTTCTCAAGATTAAGAGTTTGAATGTGTATGTGTCTTTTTTATATACACGTTTCTTGAGCTTTTTCTCTGGATCATTTTGTTTTTTTCCTGTTCTTGGTTTTTGTTTTATTTTATCTATTTTATTTTATTATTTTTGTTATTTTCATTAGATGCCCATTTGTATTCTAATGATAGAAAGAAAAAGTGTGGATTTGGGTTGTAGAAAAGTGGGGAATGTCTGGGAGGAGTTAGGAGATGGGAAACTGATATCAAAATATATTGTATAAAAACATTCAATTTCAATGTAAAAATGACTACCAAGGATTCTCATTTTACATTTATTTTTATTTTATTTAAAACATTATTGAAGTTAAAACTTTTCCCATCAGGTGGCACACAATTATGTATAATTCCCACTCCAGGGATTTGATGCCATCTTATATGAAGGCACTTGCTCTCACACATCCTGCCCACACAGCACACATAGATAAACACATATACAGATAATAAAAAATAAAATAAATCTTAAAAAAT